>RJWJ010023950.1:0-25300 GCA_004363605.1 Indri indri
ATATTCTTATTAGCCGAGGTTATTACAATAGTAATCATGCGTGCTCCAGGCGCAAATTGGGTTTTTTGCTCCACTGCCACCAATTTAGAAAACCATTAATGGCAAGATAAAGCCCCCATGGCTCCCACTGGGCTGAGCTGAATGAACCTCCTGCTGGTTCCCTGCTCCCACGGCCACACACCCATAGTCCAGGGGGTGCACTCCAGAGCACCCCAGGAATCGGGACATTGGACAGAGGGAGCCAAAAGTGAGGGGTGGGAGGGGCACTGGTCCTGGGATGAGGGATCCTAGATTTCGCACACACCCTCCAGTGCAGCCACTAGGGCAGAGACAGACAGCCCTCCTGCAACGAAGCAAAAAGCCAAGTTTGCCTCTGGGGTCCAAGTCATCCCAGTTTTCTCTTGAGCCCTTCCCGCCTCAGAACCTGTTCTCTAGAAAGAGTTAGCTAGATGTATGCTTCCCAAACACAAGTGTGCACTCGGGTGCTGACCTCTGATGAAGTTTCCATGAGTAAAAAGAAGGATAACATAGTAAGTTTTTCATAAAGCTAAACGTACTCAATTTTAAAGATGTTCTTAATTCTAAAATTGTCCTTCCTATTTTGTTTGTGGTTTTATATACATGCGCGCATGCACGTGTGTTTGTGTGTGTGTGTGTGTGTGTGTGTGTGTGTGTTTGTGTAAAATATATATGACGTTACTTGGCTATTACTCAGGACTCTCACTTAGTTACAAGGGGTGGATTTAAACTGCTATTGGAAAATTACAGATGTATTGGCTCATGTAACTAGGGAGAACAGGGATAAAACCAGAAAGTCAGATGGTATTGTCAGGAAAGGGCTCTCTCCCTTTCTCCACCTCTCTTTGCATCACCCTTGTTGTCTCTTACTAAATTTGCGCTTCCTCCCTGGGGTGGGGTCACAAGAGGAATGGCCCCTGGGTTGGCATGGCCAAAGGCTGCTCTGGGCTTACAATTATCCCTGTTTAAGATCTCAGAGGAGAGAGATCTTCATTCTCCCTCAGCACCTACATATGAAGTCCAGCTCAGGGCTCTGACTATCCATCCCACTTTGGGCCATGCATACATTCTAAGACCAATTGCCATGGCCACGGACACCATGTTGGCCAGATCTGAGTAAGAGGATTACTCCTGAGGCCAAGGTGACAGTTCTGTTCCTCTGCCCCACTAGAACGGCAAGACAGTCAGTGCCCTAGAGGGAATAGGGCTGTGGTAACCTGTAAAGAGGGGTAAGGAATGCTGGCCAGACAAGGACCACAGACACCCACTATACCTGACGAAATAAAAACAATAATAAGATGTCAGTCCTACACACACACACACCCTGCAAGTTTTTTTTCTAAAAGTCTTGGGAACCACTGAGTCAAACACTGAGCCACCAGAAAACGTCAAAGACCATTTTGCCCATGTAAATCTCCCAGGATTCACAGAGAAGGAAGTTACTCCACTACCCAGAGCAATGAGGTGCTGATGGTAAGCTCTTAGCAAACTCACTGGATGAGCTGAATATCAGAGGACCTATATATGACAGCAGATCATGTCGGTGACTCCTCCAACCCATTCCAGATTATTCTGCACTGAAAACTGAGCTGTAAATCTGAAAGGTTCTCATAGCCATAGTGCTATGAGAGTAAGGTCAGCAATTTTTCTACAGAGGAATCTTTCCAGGGGCCTAAAGACCTTGTGGAAATGCAGTCGAGACAGCTTAAATGCATTTCCAGGACACTGGGACCTGGGGCAAAACTTCCAGAATACCGGCCCCTCGACCCTGCAGTGTCAGTATGCCCATGGCTTGTCCAATCAACCGATCAGAGTATGGTCAGGACAGCCTTCTCTTAAGGGGTGCTGGTTATCTGGTTTGGTTATTTCTATCACTTATTACTATCTAGTTGTTTGAACTTGTTCTCTACAGAAGTCCCCCAAAATAATAAACTGCCCCATCTGGTAGAAAGTGTGAAGGATTTGTAGCAAAATACACCTGACTTTGAAGTCTGTCTCTACTCCTTACTGGCTGTTTGGCTTTGGCAAAACTATTGGACCTTTCTGATCCTCAATTTCTTCATACGTAAATGGGAATATACCTCCATGCACCTTCAGAAATGGTCCATGAGCACCCAGGAGGCCCAGAGACATTCTTGCATCTTTTAACAAACCTTCTTGAGCACTTACTTAGTATTAGGCACTGTGGGAGGTACTGAGTCTGAAGAAAGGACTTAGGTGGAGGTCTCCCTAAGAATGGTGGGGAGAAAAGACAGATACCCAACATGCATGGCACAAAGGAGAACGGGATGCCTGTCATAAGTGAGACACGATCCAAGTGCTGTAGGCATTCAGAAGAAAAGGTGTTGCTTCCAGCTAAGGGGTAGGGCAGATTTGGTGAGGGAGGTGTCTGCCCTGGTCTGGAAGGGCGAATGAGATGTGGTGATGAAGAAAGGGCACTCCCTACAGGGGGGATGGCCCAAGCAGGGGTCTGGAGACAAGAATGCTTCTCTAGAATCTGGAGAAGGCCACAGTTGTAA
Organism: Indri indri; assembly: GCA_004363605.1. Taxonomy (NCBI): domain Eukaryota; kingdom Metazoa; phylum Chordata; class Mammalia; order Primates; family Indriidae; genus Indri; species Indri indri. Next base: position 2,538 of record RJWJ010023950.1, read on the forward strand.
GAGTCTTCCTTTTTGGGCCATCAGCCTGCCCTTCCACTACCATAGCTCTACGCTCTCCACTGTGCATTCATGGGTGACATTAGCTGTGCATGGCCAAGGCGTGGTATGGGAGAGGGGTTACCTCAGGACCTGCCCCTGGAGGATCTCGGGTCAATGACACCCTCAGCAGGACCATGCATGTCCTGCCCTTCTACTGCCACCTCCCTTTATCTCTCTCTCCAGCTTGGCCAAGGTTCAGTGCTGCTAATTAGCAGCACTCAGCTCAGTTCCCCCACGCCCACCCCTTGCCAGGGCTGGGACAAAGCTGATCACTGAGGCTTCCTTTCTCCACTGCAGGGAAGGCGCAGCGGGCAGCTAGAGGCAGGGGGCAAAAGGGAAGGAGTACCAGCTCCCAGAGTTGGCTGAGTGGATAACAAGGAGGGAATGGAGGTTCATTTGGACTAAATATTGTCCTAGGCTCAATGAAGTGAAGGTCTTTCTAGCTCCTGCTTGGGCTGAGCCTCTGTGATAACTAGAAATCCTAGCAAGAACGTTCTTGTAAAAGCCCTTTCCCACAGTGTCTCATTAGTTTAGTCCCCAAACAACCATGGAAGACATGTATTATCATTAAATTGTAATTATTATTATTATTATTATTTGATGTCTTTCTTGCTTGGTCAACTCTAAAATCCACAGGGGAAGGGACCTTGACAGCCTTGTCACTACTATGTATCCTCAGTGCTACATACAGTGCCCACCATAGCGTTGGCATTTGATAAATATTTGCTGGGGGAGTAGGTGGATGGATGGAATAATAGATGGACAGGCAGGCAGATGGATCAGTGATTAATTATCCCACTTTACAGATTCAGTAACTGAGACCTAGAGGGGAAAAGTGACTTACTCAAGACCAATTAGTCAGCTAGTGGAAGATAGGCACCAAGTCCCAGTTCATCAGCCTCCCCATCTGGCATGCTTCCCAACACCCAAAACTGTCTTTCTTCTTTATTTTTTGAACACGCTCAGCCAAGAAAGGCTCATCCTCTGAAGCTCTGATCCCAATCCTTCCTCTGGCAGTTGGTCAGAAGCCAAGCAACTGCCAACTCAGCTCCAACAAAAAGAGTGGGATTCCCAGAGCCTATGACCGTGGACTAGAGACACGGAGGCCCTCTCTGATCACCGTTCTGGGAAAACCTGACTGTGGACTGGTGGCGGGAAGGTAGACAGTGGCATCTAGAGCATGAGCCCCACAGAAGAGCTGCTTACTGATGGTGCAGGGCGAACAGCACAGCACTTGGAATCACACAAACAGTTAAAAACCCAGCTCCTTTCCTTCCGCAAGCAGCTGCCTCTCCGCTCTCTCCACCTCCAGGAGCCTGGCTCCCAGCCTCTCCAATCTCAGCGTCTTTATCGATAACATGGAATAACGATTCCTATCACACACGTTCCTCTGAAGGTTAAATTCAATGAGATGATGGGCGAAGCCCCAGCTTATCTCGGTTGCCAGCGCTGCCTGTCTGCCCTCCTCGCTCCTCTGGAACCCTGAAGCCCCCGCGTCACACAGACATGGGCCCAGTCCTTTCATGCTAATCTGGAGGTCTCCCTGCAGCCTCACTGCCCCCTCCCGGCCTCACCCGCCATCCTAAGGGCGGGGAGTTCTCCCTTCCTGCCTGGTTCTGTCCCTACCTCTGCGCCCAGTGCCGAGTCAGGACCCTTTCTCCTTCGGCTCCTGTGTTCTGAGGCAGCGGCCGGCTTGCCCTCAGGGTCGCGGGTCAGGCCTCGGTCTCCAGACAAAACCTCTCCCACAGTGAGTTCTGTCTGCCCAGGAGGCCACCCTCAGATTCCCCACATAGAACCTGGGCAGGCCATCTGGCTCCCCCTGTACCTGTTGTCTCCTCTTCCCCTCTGGTGTTTCAAAAACCTCCAGATTTCTTTGCCCAGACAAAGCAAGAGACCTTTACCTCAGGCCCAGGAGCCATTTGGGGTTTACAGGGGCAGAGATACATTTTATAGGAAAAGGGTCTCTAGCTAGAGGGGTGTTTCCCAGGAAAGCTTGCGATTCCCTGCCGGGAGACCCCATCCCACCTTCCACTCTGCCCACAACAGGGAGCTCAGGTTCAATCCATTGTAACTCAGAGTGAATTGTGCCCTTTCAAAAGAGGCAGGATTCCCCTTGCCTACCTGAATTTCAAGGGCACAAGGCTTTGCCACTTAAATGACCTCAACACCACAGACTTTAGGTCCCTTCCCCCGACCCTGACTCAGCACAAGGCATGGCCTCATCACTCGCTCTACCAGGGGCTTAGTACATGAGCCATGAGCAGCCACCATCCTTCCTGCCATGTCTCCTCCAAAGCAGAGTCCTCTGGGGTGTGGCCTGCGAGGCCCTAGTGGCTTTCCTTGATGAGAACTGGGTTCTATACACAGAGGATGCTGCCTTGATGCTGTGACCAGTCAGAGGTGAGAGGGCCCGTGGTTACGGCAGGTGGAAATGGGGGCCACGGGAAAAGTGGGGATTCCATAGGGTCCTAGAGTTAACATCTTAAAGGATCCAAAGAGACCATTTGACTCAGCCAATCATACAAAAAACCACTTTAGTTCCTTCCGCATACTCAACACCAGAGACACAAAGATAGACAAGGCAAGGTCCACTGGGAAGATATTAGTGGTAGTCCCACTTTACAGAAAAGGCAACTGAAGTCAGAGAGAGGTCAATGGCTATCTTAAGCTCAAACAGTTGGTAAACAAAGGAGAGGAACTAGATAAAATTCAAGTGCCCTGGCTTCTTAGGTTGGTTCGAGGGTTCACAAAACATGCCCCCAACATCATGGCCAGCCTGTATGTCCTGCCCAGATGTGGCAAAATGCCTGGGAGGGTTGCCTGCAAGTGGACAGTTACTAGCCTTATCAAGTCTCTGTTTTGCCTGAGGCACGTACAGGGCTCTTGGCAGAGGAGGGTGGGCAAGAAGCCGGGAAGCCACAGCCTGTGCATGCAAATGAGGCAGCTGCATAATTAATTAACATCAAACAGTTTCATTAAGAGATGGAGCTTTGCGGCTGTTTGTTTTGGAAAAAAAAAAACTGAAACAGCAGGAAGGGGACAAGAGAATGGAGGCTCCCACTGCTCGGGCCCAACGCAGAGGCTACGATTCTGCCCAGTGGGGGTGGCAATAATCTCTCAGGAAAGAAGATTTCAGCCCCCAAATCTGGGATGACTTCAGCCCCCAAATCTTAGACTTGGGCTTTCTAGAGGTCCTCTTCTCCCTCCTGGCACCAGTTATCGCCATCCAGGCCTCCTCCAGGAGCTGAGGTTTGGAAAAGGAAGGTGGTCGTTGCCAGGCTGAACTCAAGGACATCCCATCCCAGAGCAGCAGAGTGAGAGCTCACTGGGAACAGAGATCTCTGGATTCGGAACAGTGGCTTCCCCAGGGAGGGTAAGATGCCCTAAATACCCCAGGACTCAGATGCTCAGGCTCCAAAATGGTATCAAAGCACCGTGGGACAGAAAGAAGCCACTTGGAAAAACCAAACCCGGGGACCTATTTATCCCTAAGTCTCCAGCTCCCTGCCTCCCTCCCCAACGACCACTCTAAAATGCAAAGAGGAAGGCAGGGGAATGGAGAGCTCCTTGTCAAACCTTCCAGGACCTAATGCCACAAGGTTGGAGCCTCCCTGGGCACCAGGCATAGGATATGGCCCCCAGTTGCCCTGTCTACAATCCCATGGGCAAGGGAGATCACCTCTCAGAAGAAATGCCACCAACTCTCCATGACCCAGCTCTGCTTCTCTTTCCAGCCGCCTTCTCATCCCACACTCGCCCTGTCTTCCATCCACATCAAAGCACTTGCTTTCCCCCAGCGGCCATGCCTCACGCTTCCTGCCGGTCCGTTCCTTCTGCTGGGAAGGCGGTCCTGCTCTCCTGGTCCTGCTCCCCTGATCCATCGATGCCCAGTTTAAACAGCCCCTCCTTGTAAAGCCTGCCCTGCCGTCCGCCCTTCCCGCCTGCCCATACCCTACAAGGTGAGGCATTTTCTCCCCTGTGCTCCATATTCGTATCGTCATTACTTATTTGCTTGACAGACTCTGGCCAGGAAACCATGAGCTCCCTGAAGGCAGGAGCTGTATCTTTCTGCATCTTTGTATCACTAACACCTGGGCTCAACTTCAAACGTGTGCCAAATGAGTAAATCTTTTGAACTGAAAAAAATCACAGATACCCACCTCATGCAGACGCCTGCCACTTTGCAAATGTCTAAACCATCCTGAACAAGATGTTTATTCTCCTCCTAACTCTAGCTTAAATCCCTGAGATTGGGAAGGGGTCGGCGGGGAGAAGTGGCCCTCAGCAGGCTGGCTTTCCGGGATCATGAGCCCAAATACAAGTGGCGTTCCCAGCAGGGAGATGCCTCAGGCTGAGCGCCAGACCACGGCAAAGGCCTAGGGTGCCCGGAGAGCCAGGCTGCTCTCTTCCTGAGACGGTGGCCCAGGGGACCCTTCCAGGTGTTGTCCGGAAGTGTGGAGGGGCTGAAGGGATCCCAGCACCTCTGGACTTCCACGGCCACGACAGTGCTCCACACAACCAGGTGGCTCCAAACAGCCGCAGCCCTGCCGGTCTACACAGGGCCTCTTACCCAGCATCCTCTCTGCTGCCCACACCCGCCCTGTCCTGTTCCTCCAAACCTGCTGACCAGAAGGGAAGGGATCCATTTTAAATTAACAAGGTTATTAGCAGTTAATTACCTGAGGTATCAATGTAATTGGAAAGAAAAAGAGAGAAAAGAGGCTCGTAAACATTCCCAGCCTCCCACTTTCTTCACCAGCCCTGGGGGGGTGGGGGATGGACAGGGACCCCTCCCCCACACAGGCCCTGCACAGACCATTGTCTTTCCTTCTCTCTCAGTGTTTCTCCACAGGCTTCCACCTGTTTCCACAGGGCTATTTGGTAGAGAGAACCAGACCCAAGCAGAGCAAGCTACCTGCCCCGCAGACACTTCAGAGATGCGGAGAAATGCTCAGAAGCCACATCGGTGCAGAGAGATTTATTTCATGTTGGAGGTGTGCAGGGAGGAGGCACAAATCCAAAACCTCAAATTATTATTTTTCATGAGTTTTATCTTAGATTGTCCTGTTACTCTACAATTAAGCATGGATGGCACATGTCAGCATTATTAATTTTTAGTCCCAAATTCACTGCCACCAGAGATACCGCGACAGTCAGGGATCATCTCGCTTTCCCCTCCTCCCCATGGCCACCCGCCCTGCCAGGACTAAGGGCTGCAGGGACATGGCATAGACAGGACATGGCAGGAGAGGCCCCTCCCTTTAGGCTGGCCGTGCGAACTCCAGCGCTTGCTAAGGAGGTCCTGAGACAAGGATGCCATATGCCCATGGTTCTTAATCAAAGGGGGGGCTGCAGTGTTCTCGAGAGGCCATCCTGTAGCTGAGACCCCCCCCAGGAGCCCAGGGCCCACAGAGTCCATGAAGTGGCCCACCCCATGGGAGACCCGACCCCCACAGCAGTCTCCCGGTCTCACCAAATTGTTCCCTGTTTAGGATAAACTAGTAGGAGGAGCATAACCTGAAAGAGCCCGAAATCCCTCTATCCCCCAAAACATTGCCCCGGAGACAAGTGGCAGGTGCAGATGGCCCACACTGGCTGGCCAGGAGCCTTGGCGGAAGCACTGCTGGGCCTCGGGTGTGGCGGGAGGGCAGGCGTTAGGAAGGACGGTGAGCCCCAGCGGAAAGGCAGCACCCCCGGCTGCTCCACGCCTCTGGATGCCCTGGCTCCTGCCACACCCCACCCTCCCTGTCCGCCTCCTCCCCACCACCCTCCTTTCCCTCAGCCAGGCCCTGGCTCCCCTGCTTAGGCTACGGCATCTCCCCTCTGCCACCCGGTTTTCCCGGGCAGCACTCAGCCCCGAGCAGCCAGAGTTGTCAGGAGCAGACCCCTCACCTCCCTCTCAACCTTCTGGAAGCAACAAGAACAAAGAGCAGAGCTGGGGAAGGGCAGAGTGCATAGAAAGCTCCTGCATAATCGCATACGTGTGCAAGTGTGATCGTAAGAAGCATAACATACATACAGAAAATTGCATATGTCATAAGTTAGTTTTCTAAATCGAGCATTTACTATGTGACAGGTAAGTAACATCATTAGCCACATTTTATAAATGGGGAAATTGGGGTTCAGAGACCCTCAGTAATATGTCCAAGGTCACACAGTTAGTATGAGGGAGGAAGGGATATGAGCCCAGGCAGTCTGTCTCCAAAACGCCTAAACCCTCCATTCATATGCCTTCCAGCAAGGCCTGCCAGCGGGTGGGGGCAGTTGGCTGGAAGCCAAGGTGTATTAAGACTCTCCCAACCCAAGTCCACACGGGGAGGCTGCTGCCTACCACAGGACAGGAGCCCTTCCTCTCTCCTCCCCGTGCCCACGATGGAAAAGGGGGTCAAAGCCCTTGGTAAGGGGAAGCCAACCCACCTGGCCAGACTTCCCCAACCAGGGCTTTGGACCTCATCCTCCTTGCTGACTCCCTGCCCTCAACCTCTCTGCCCTTCCATCCACACTCCCAAGGGCAAAGGGACCCAGCTGGGGAAAGGAAAGACCCAGGCTAGTTCTCCTCTTTCCCTGCCTGCAGGGCTGCTCCCATCCCCCCACCTGCTGAGCTGGCACTGTTCAAAGTCTCACCTTGCACTCGCAAGGTCTCCCATGCCAGGGAAGGCAGCCAGTGGAAGCCCAGCAGATGGGCCCTGACATGGACAGCATGGGGGGCACCTACTGCTCACATAGGGGAGGGGACTTGGGGGGGCCGATGCATAATCCAGACCTGGAGTTTGAGGCTGTGACCAGGGCTGAGGGCAGGCCCCAGGAGGGTGCCCAAAACCTCCAGCTGCCCCTGGAACTAGGTTCATCTGGGCTGGTCTGTGGGTCTGGTGAGCCACTAAATGTGGAATTTGAACCTGAGTCAGCGGGGTGAAACTAGAGAAAATAGCTCTGACCCCCACGCCCCCCCAGGAACCAGAGCTTCACTCCAAAGGAACCAGGACAGCTCAACCAGTCCTAACCACTGTCCTTTCTTTCCTTGGAACCGAGAGCCCTGTGACTCAAAGGAGAAAACAAAGCAGGGAGGGAAAGAAGGAGCCCAGAGCCCACTGCCTCCTCCTCCCCACCCTGTGCGTCTCTGGCCCTGGGATCTGCCTTCTCTCTGGCTCTCTGCGGGCTCTGGACAGGCAGGGGTGTAGTCAGACCCATCTGAGCTGCCTCCAGAGCTCTCCCTGCCACTTACTGACTCTAGGAAAAATCACTCCACTCTCTGGATAACAGTTTCTGCATCTAAAAAAGTGGGGATACTACCGACCTTGTGGTTTATTGCACAAATGAAATGTAGGCGTGTAGGGCACAGAAGAGGCAGGGCTGAAGCAGCGAGACTCAGTAGGGCTGGCGGGGGACTTACTCAACAGCACAGCCCTCCTCTGTGTAGTCTTGGAGCTTGCGCACCAGGGGTCTAGAAGAGATTTTATAGCAGTACCTGCCTGTTAGGCCTTATCGGATAATGGCCTTCTTCCCTGTGGCCCAGAATAGAGCTAACGACCCCCCAAGACCAATGCTATAGGGTCATATGTGGTTTCTTCCAATCTAACAGGAGCCTACGGGTGAGGCTGTGGAAATGCAGGCACAGCTGGGTGGCAGAAATCTCATAAGTCCTGCTACAAGCAGGCAGGCAGCACAGATGCCCACTGACCAAACATTTGAAAGGTAGAAGGTCAGGATCAAGCTCCAGGAAAGGGTCAAGCCCCCTTTTCAAGACCTAGGCATGGTCGGAGCAAGAAATAAAAAAGGCAGGACAGACAAAGCCCCAAACTTGGGCATATTCAATATGAGCTAGCAGATACTTAATTCCTACTCTGTCCCAGGCGACCACCCAGTTTAGTCACTCCTCAGATTCCCAAAGCGACATCATCATCTCTCCTTCCCGGGATGCCTCTTCTCAGGGAATAGCAGCCCTCCACGCTGGAAGCCCAGGTGTCATCCTGGACCCATCTCTCTCATCCCCACAGTCCCCCAGGTGCCAGCTTCTCTGCCCTTTCTGCGACTCCCGAGCCGCACACCACGGCCACGTTCCTCTCTCACGCAGATGGCGGCACTGCCTGCGGCCCTGCCTCCAGCCGTGCCCGTCTCCACACTGCTGCTGAAATGGGCGTTCTCAAACACAATTTTAGTCCTGCCTGCCCCCTGCATAAAGGCCTTTCGTGCCTCCTCAGAGCCCGCAGAACAGTACTGAAATTCCATGAAACGAAAGCCCCTGCAGCCCTATCACTCCCCAACACAACCTGTCCTCCACTCAGCCCAAACTCCCAGCCAATCTCCAGACTCCGATCCTCCCTCCGCTGGGCCTCTGCACATGCTGTTCCTTTGACTGTTTCCCAGCGAGGCTCAAGCTCCTCGACACCATCTGCAGCTTTGCATCCCCGGCACTGGGCACACAGAAGTGGTGTCTTGATTGAACGAATGGGAGAGATGGAAAAGTGTAAGTAAAAAAACCCCATGAGGTTGTAGTATTTTCCCCATTGTAACAATGAGGAAATGGACTCAGAGAGGTGAAGCACCTCGTCCATGGTCACACAGAATCAGTACCACATCCCGTCACCCTTTGCTGCCTCAGAAGAGCCCTGGAAGGACCAAGACAAAAGAAAAACAACAGGGTAAGAACCCACCATGGGTTTAGGGCAGCACAGGGCAGGAGCCGTAGTACAGAGAGAGACCGAGAATGAAGACGGTTGAAGGCTGGCACCTGTGGTTCGCAGCTCACAGGGAAGCAAGAGCCTTCAGAATCTAGGAGGTTTTAATCAGAAGTCAGAGGAGTGGAGCTGGGGTCCCAGTAGGAAAGAACTTTCCTCCTCCAGGAACCAGGATGGGACTAGGAAAACCCTGTGGCTGAACTGAAGACAGGACACTGGCAGGATCGGGGTCGGGGGTGGAAGGGGGACTAGTGGCCACGGTGGTAAGGCTGTGTGCAGAACCGTGGGAGAACCATGTGAGTCTGTAAACAGAAGTAACCCTTTCTTATCTCCAAACCCTCACCAGGGGAAAAAAATTTAATTATCCATCACAGTCTCGGGAAAAGAAATTTGGGGACACCCAGCCTAGGCCTTTGTCCTGTGATAACCTCAGCTTCTTAGCCCCGTTAGGAAAATCTGGGCTCCTTGGGGAGAGAATAAAGGCCTGCATAACCCTGTTACCCCTATTCCCACCTCCAACCGCCTTTTGAAAGTCCTTCCCAACTCTCAAAGGCCAGCTCCCCACCTTAGCCCTTTCCGGAAGCCTTCCCACCTGTCATGATTTCCAGCATCCACTGCTCCTCTGAATGGCAAGAGCTCATCATCAGGCTCCTGACCTTCCAGCTTGTTCTGTAGTCTTCTCTGGACATGGAAGAGCATCTCCCTAAGGCCCAGGGTAACTGGGGGAGAGCAGGGAGATGGATCTTCCATCATCAGCCACCTCAGCCTAAGCCTAGGCCTAGCCCACCCCGATCCACAGCTGCACAGAGCTCAGGGCTCCAGGGTCTGGTGGGGACAGCTGTGCTATGGCTGGCCAGCGTGTTTTGTCCAGAAGAAGATGTCAGCTGCTGCTCTACTTCAGCAGGTGGAGCCCAGCATGGCAGCATGCCCTGGACAGCGCTGATGCTGCTGCTGAGCTGCAGGAGCTCGGGCTCTTCTGCCCCCAGCCTTGCAGCAACCAAGCCAAGCCAAGCCAAAGCCACTCCCATGCATGCCCTGCTGCGGGACGCTTGGATGCAGGTTGAACACCGGGAAGGGAAAGTCACTTGACTCAGGACACTGACTCAGTTCCTTTGTGCCCCGTAGAGTTAGGGAAACTTGGACACAGGGTAACTGTGAGGCCCTGGGCAACATCGGTACCTGTCTGTCCTCACGGTGAACTTGCAGCACTGTTGGCATGCTCCATATGTCACTTCACTAGACCCTGAGGAATCTACCTGGCTGAACCAGCATATGCCCACCAGCCCCCCGCCCAGGGGTTCCCCACCATCACCCCTAGCCCAGACCTGGAGGCTTAAGTGACAGAGGTGGCAACTGATAAAAGGTCAGTGGAAAGCAGCAGAGAAGCTTTGCACAGCTCCCGCCCCTTCATGGTGGGCAGCCTTCCCCCACCCCAACCCACCCCTCCTCCTGCTCAGCCAGCTCCAGCCCCGCCATGGAGCAGTGAGGAGGAACTGGAGAGGGAATGAGGATCCAGCGCAGACTCCGGGGCCCTGGCCACCCACTCCTCCAGCCCTGGCAGCACCGAGCCCCATCATCAGGCGCTAATTAAATCCCCCTAATGAGGAAATAAGGATGCAGGAGCCGGCTCCACCATGGCCTCCCCGGCCCACCGCTCTCGCCTCTCCATCGGACTTATCGCTCGTCACAGGATGTTTACAATAATTTTTAATTTGTGCAATTATTAATCACTTTTCTATCTGCCTCATTTGCATAATAATTAGTCATCTCACTATTTGGCATGCCTGTGAATGACAGTGTTTTAAATTGAATTAAGATTTTAATATTCTATTTTCCTGCTTTCTTCCCCCTCCACACGCTAATCAAAGTCAGATTTGGCAGCCAGAGGGAGGGTGGGGAGGAGGTTGGCAAGCGCCGGACTTGGCCCGCTCTGCTCTCCGCTCCCGAGAACTGTGCTGGGAGGAGGGCACGTCTGGAGAAGGCAACAGCAACCACCCCTCACCCCAATCCCAGCACTCGAGGGGTTAACCCGGCCTTGGCTAACTGAGTAGCTGTAATGAGCGAGGAGGGGGCAAAAGCAGCCGGGGAGGGAGGGGATCACACTGGCTCAGTGGCACCAGAGATCCGGAAAAGTACTTCCATTTATTTTTTCCCCAAATAGGCTGCTTTTTGCAAAGGGAAGTTGGAAAGCATATTACAGGCCAGTAATTGATCCCTGGTTACTAGTCTAAGTTAACTTTGATGGCTCAGAGTGCCCCAGGTGGAGAAGCAGGCCGGAGCAGTCTAAAACCCATTGCCATTCTTCAGATGTACTGAGAAAACGAATCTCTGCAGCGGGTGTGATTCCCCCCAACCTCCGCCTCCACACGGCAGCAGGCCCTCTGCTCGGGCGGCATGCTCACAGACGTGTACCAGGGAGTGTGCGCTCCCACTGACAAGGGGCGACAAGCAGGGGCCCATTGCCCTGTATCGGGGGCAGCTGTGGGTTTATGGATCTCTTGCTTACCCGCAAGCCCCCTCTGACCACTCTAGGAATTCTGCTCCAGCCTAGAAGAGTGCCTGCTCCACCTCGGCCTCCCGCTGCTATTGCCTCGCATGTTGCCATGGCAATCCCCGCGGCAACCCGGGATACCCATCATTGCTGTTCCAGAATTCTCTGCTTAGGCATGGCAGCTCTGCCGCAGCCTGCTTAAGACACCTCCCCTTTTACCATGGTATGACCACCAGCACATGGTCTGCAAAGCCTGGCACTGGCCTCTCCGTTCAGGTGAGTAGGGAGAGAAGATGGAAGCGAGGGACTCGTGCTGGACAAGCAACCAGCGGCCAGGCCGTCACGGCTCAGGAAGGACCAAACTCTAATTCAGCTTTGCCCTGACCGGTGTAAGGGAGGGACCACATCCTAGTACAGGATCCCTTCCTCCCAACTCGGCACCTAGGGGTCAAGGGAGGGAAAGTCCCCTAGATGGGGAAGAAGGAAATGGGGTCTTACTGCCACAGTCAGAGCTGGGTGGCCGGGGGGGCAGGTTTCCAGGAGCCCTTCTCCTTTGCAGGACGCTAAGGCTGGTCTGCATTCACCACCTGCAAGCCTATCAGCAAGGTCAGGCAGAGAAGGTGCCAGACATTCCTTGGGTCCCCTCTTGGCCCCCCTGGTCCCCCCTGGGCTGATCCATGAGCCCTCCTGCCAATGCATCCAAGCGCTAAGCCACCTAGGAAGGCACTGGCCTCAGACGCTGCTAGTACTAGGAACCCACGTGCCTAGTCTTTGCCTGAAGAAGCAGGAACAAGAATTATCAGAATTCAGGAAAGGCACAGTCCGATGCAGGAATTACAGGGAGTTGTTTTTGTTATTGTTGTTTTGGGTTTTTTTGTTTTGTTCTTGTTTTTGTTTTTTGGAGACGAAGTCTTGCTGTGTTGTCCCAGCTGGAGTGCAGTGGCGTCATCAAGGATCCTTCTGCCTCAGCCTCTGTTGTAGCCGGATTATAGGTGCCTGCCACCATGCCCGGCTAATTTTTCTATTTTTTGTAGAGGCGGGGTCTCGCTCTTGCTCAGGCAGGTCTCAAACTCCTGAGCTCAAGCCATCCTCCTGCCTCGGCCTCCCAGAGTGCTAGGATTACAGGTGTGAGCCACCACACCTGGCCTACAGGGAGTTTTTGAGAAACTGGGCCCTAAGGCCTTGGGCTGTGTCCCAACCCAAATGAGAGGAAGCACATAGCCTTCTTACGCTGTTGTAAACCAGAAGAGGCAATACTTCACTCTGGTACATCATTTCTCAGGGCAACCCAGCCCCGTACTACAACCAACTTCACCCACCACAGCCCTCTTCCTCCCACAGCCCCTGAATGGGGAAGGGAGCTTTTTAGGTAGTGAGACACATAGCTAGTGCCGCAGCAGCCTCTGCTGGCCACCTTGGCCTTCCACAGCTCACCTTGGGATGAAAAGAAGACCAGGGACCCTCAGAACTGTGCTTACCACGAGTTCCAGCTGACCTGAGACAATTCTGGTTTACACCTGCTGTCTCGGCATAATTATTAATAGCAAACACATGCACACACCCTTCGCTCTCAGAAGTATCCCAGTTTGGATGATAAATTAAATGGTCTCTAATCACAGCCAAGTTCAGGGTCCCAAAGCGCCTGGGGAGAAGCGGGCGAAAGGCTGAGCATGGAGATGAACAACCTCCTCTCTGGCCCCACCCAGAGGCGAAGCTACTCCCTTTTGGGCAGCACCACAGGAGGAAATTCAGAGTTCCCTGCCCTGAGCCAGGGCAAAGGCATCTTGATAGTCCTGCCTGGGGGAGGAGGGCAAGCAGAGAGTGGGGAGAAATACTTGACAGAAGGAACAGAAAGAAGAAAGAAGAGCAGATGCAGCAGGACAGGAAGCATGCAGGGAGTAGAATGCTGTCACCCCATGGGTCCAGCAGGTGACAACACTGAGCCATCTGCAGCTGCACATCCCCATGGCAGCCGGGCAGCCTCATCCAGCTTGCTGCCTTGTAAGGCTCGGGGAGGGGCTTCTGCCCTTCTGCAAAGCCCACCTAGATGGCAAAGCCTCTCTCCCCTTTACTCTTCATCAGCTTTCGTCCAAATGATTCCCTCGCCTGAACTACAAAATTCATAAGTTAAGACATTTCACGAGCCCACACACCTGCTCCCTCACCCACCCAAGAGACAAGGAGACAAGAGAAGCCAGAGCACAGCTCCAGGGGGTGGGACCCCAGACTCCTTCCTCCTGGCTGGCACCTGGTTGATGAAAGGCTCCTTGGGAACCCCTTTTTCTCCACCCATCTGGGTCAGGAGTTTCTGAGTACAGGGGTATAGGGACCACTGTGGGGTTTTCATAGGGTGGGAGTGAGGTCACAGAAATCAGGAACGGTCATTCAGAGAAATTAATGCAAATTAGCTGCAAAGTAATTAGCGGCAAAGTAAACAAATGCACATTTTTTATATCAGGAGTCACCAGTTGTGGCATTTGGAGGACCAAGAGAGCAGCAACAGTCCCTACTCCGCAGAGCCTTGAAAGGCAGTGAGCACAGAGCCCTGCAGACAGGTTTTCTGCACCACTGTCCCATTCCCGAGTCCCTACTCCTGAGTCCCTCCACGTGACGCAGTGGCCAGACCTGCAGGAAGCAGGGGAAGTCATGTCCTAGACTCGAGCAGCTGGGAGTCTAGTTGATTGGCCCTTGGGCCTCAGTCCCATACCCGCTCCCACCATCGCCCCTCCAGCCTAACGCCAACATTCTCCCCAGGGATGTGGCTGGAGCCAAATTGGGATTTTTGTCCCCCTTTTTTCTGTGCAGAAAAGGATTATTGTGAAAAGGAAAAATAAGGATCACAAAATCCTTGGGAAGATTTCAAAGACGCCCTACCTACCTCTGCACATCGTTAATAAAATAGCTGCTGAGTTCTGGAACACTTGCCCAGTTTTTACCTGCAGTGGAAACTCAACTTAGCATTTAGTTGAATTCAACAAATATTTATTTGAGTGTCTTCTTTTTTTTTTTTTTTTTTTTGAGACAGAGTCTTGCTCTGTTGCCTGGGCTAGAGTGCCGTGGTGTCAGCCTAGCTCACAGCAACCTCAAACTCCTAGGCTCAAGCGATCCTTCTGCCTCAGCCTCCCGAGTTGCTGGGACTACAGGCATGCGCCACCATGCCCGGCTAATTTTTTCTATACATATTTTTAGTTGTCCAGCTAATTTCTTTCTATTTTTAGTAGAAATGGGGATCTCACTCTTGCTCAGGCTGGTCTTGAACTCCTGACCTTGAGCAATCCTCTCGCCTCGGCCTCCCAGAGTGCTAGGATTACAGGCGTGAGCCACCGCGCCCAGCCTTGAGTGTCTTCTGATGGCCAGTCCTTGTGCTGGAGACTGTGGTCTCTGACTTGAACAAGCTCTAAGTTTGGCAGGGGGAGAAAAACACATCATAATCATTGTATAAAGAGATTCATACTAGAATCAGGTAGGTACAAGAATTACAGGAGTGAGCCCAAAGAGGAAGCATTTAATTCTGCCACTCTGCCGGCAGCAAGGGAGCCAGGGAAAACTCCATGAAGGAAATGACATTTGAGCAGGGCCCTGAAGGAGGAGTAAAGATTTGCTGGGGAGAGGAAGACCAGGGCAGAAGCGGTAGCTTGGAAAAAGCAGAGGCCTGAAAGAGTGGTGTTTGGCCAGGCGCAGCACGAGGTTCAGAGAGCACAGGGAAGAGGTCGGTACGTCAGGCTGCCAGGGGCCTTGAGAGAATGCTAAGAAGACTGGACACATCCTGTAGACAAGGGCTTCATCCTGAATCTGCTTCCCACATAACCCTGGCGGATGTTCCTGTCCTCAGCCTCCTGTCGATATTGGGAGAATCGTGCTTCCCCTACTCTGTTCCCAGGAGTGCCACAGGCTCCCTGTCGCTGGCCCTGGGTTGGCTGGCAGAGCCACTCCGGGAATATCTGACAGGAAAGTTCATGTGCTAATTCATCACTCATCTGGTATCGCGCACATGACCATCAATTAGCGCAGCTGATTAGAAACCCCACTAAGGAGCTGTGGGGGGCTCCTGAAGGTACTGAATGCACTCTGGCCCCCTCTCACCCAGAGTAATCACCCCCACACTCATTCACTCCTTTGAAGAAAGAGCATAGGCTTTGGTAGCTCTGTGGTCTTTAGCCTCAGTTTCCTTACCTATAAAATGAAAATGTTAGCATCAACTTTGTTAGGTGGGTGTAAGATTAATGTATGGAAAGTGCCTCCATTTAGTGCCCATAGTAGTACTAAATGAATGATAGCTAAATGAATGATAGCAGCTGCTTTGCAGAAGTTAGATGCCCAGGAGGAAATAGCCCCAGGAGATATTAAATACCTCCTGGAGCCCCTTTGCATGGCTCAACTGGAGATGCAATGCCCAAGCTATGTTGGCCAGTATGTCAAGCCTCAACGGGTCCCCTTCAGTACAACCTATGGAGAAAGCTTCAAGCCCTGGAAGATAGAGCCTGTGACTCCCTGTGGGGAGAAATCCTCCTATTCAGGTGAGACTTAGCCTGGTGGGGTGCAGGTAATAGGGCACAGAGGAATGGCATTCTGCATAAAGCAAAATCTGAACCCTCTGTTCCCAACCCACCTTACTTCCCCCTACCCAGGAGCATCCCCAGCCCCCAGACACATCCCAGTGGTGGGAACCACCAACCCAGGAGAATACAGTAAGAAGCAAGGGCCCCGGCCCTCCCTCTTCAAGAACCACTCAGGTAATACTTGGCTACAAGGACATCCTCTGGGAAGGCACCATCCCAACCACCCTGTCCTAGCCTTCCCTCCTTCCTGCTTTGGCTAGGCCAGCTGGCAGTCCAGGCTTTCAAAATTCAGGTGATCTAAGAGGGGCTGGGAGGCCACTCTGGGATTGCACACTAAAGACCCTTTGTTCTGGTCTTGGGAAGACAACTCCAAGGTCAGAGTGTTGGAAGAGACAATGCTGATATATTTTGGGTCTGCTATCCCCATTAAACAAAAAGAGGGGAGAGGCCCAGAAACAAGAAAGGGTTTAGTCAAGCTGAGCCAGTCGGCAGGAGCTGGGGTCCACATTCCCCTCCTTTAATCTCATGACTTTCCCACATAGGGGAAGTTTCTACACTTTCTTGCTTCCCCCTAGGTGACTACGACATGACCACTACTCATCAGATTTCCTTCCAGAAACCTCTTCTTGGTCAGTCAGTATTCCCAGCTCACATTCAGGGCAGAAAAGCAGCCCGTATGGAGCACCCGGGCTCTGTGGAATACATGAGCCAGTATCAGAGGGACTTCCAGGCCCCAGGGTAAGTCCTTGCATCTGAGCCAGACAAGAGCAGCCAGGGCTTCAAGTGAGTAACTAGAACTGCCAGCATGCTGCTGTGTTGCCATAGGGGAAGGGGCCAGAAACGGACCCTATTTCCCAAGTTAAAGGTAATAATATCACAACTCAGTCACCCATTCATTTCAAAGACATAGCTATAGAAGGCAACATAGCAAAGAACTAATTGTTTTGGAGTCCTGGATCTCCATCTAGCTTAGCTTTACTTAGTCCTCTCCCTTTGCACAGGATTTGAATAAGGACAAACTGCATGCTGTTCATAGTTGGGGGTCGGCCCCTTCCCCTGTGCATCCATGGAAGACATGAACCCCAACTGCAAGCCAGGAGGTGGAATAACCAGTCTAATCCAGTGCCCATGAAAAAACAGGGAATCAGGTTTTCCACTTGCCTGTCCTTGTCCTGGCTTCTCCCTGTTAAAGCCTGCGTCTTCTAGGGCTCAGGATGGCCCTGTACATCCCTCTGACTCATCCCTGTCAGGGTAGAAGGCCCAGCTCACACCCAAAGCCAGTAATACGTGCTTCACAAATGTTACAGAAACCGTAGTCCTATTCCAAAGTAGTGGATGAAAGAATACTCTTCACCCGGAAGTAATCAGGGACACCAGCCTAGCGACAAAAACCGCTCTTCTCCCCACCAGCAAACACTTCCAAGCTCTTGTCTCCAAGATCCCAGTCTCTAAACTATAGCCTCTAGCTGCCTAACAGGGTGTTTTAGAAATGCTCTCCATGGCCTTGTCCTTTGGCTGCAGGTATCTCGTCCTCTCCGCTCAGTTGTAGCATGATAACTGAGGTGAGTGAAAAGAAACAGAGATAAAAGAAAATTTTATTATCAGAGAAGCAATAAAAAAATTTTAATGTGATTACCTGAAAACACACTGTATAGTTTAGGCAAACCCACAAACAAAAGGCAAAGAAACAAGCTGATGATACAGTACCCTTCTATTTGTGTGCCTGACTTGGCTCACACGGCTGGATCCCTACCTGTAGAAGTATTTTTCCCCTTGCAGCAAATATATCCAGCATGCGCAGAAGGAAACTGCCCCTGGCTGGCAGCCCACTACTCAGCTGCATCAGGAGCTGAGCTGGCCAAAGCAGATGACCATCCTGGGTGGGAACAGCACTACCAAGTTTGACGGCGACACAGTGACCAGGGAAAAGTGCTCAAGCTCTCTGTCAAGAGGTAATCAGCATGAGGGTCCTAACTATTCCTTCAGGACAGGGGGCAGGGAACAAAAGAGTTTACCCTGCCAGAATACCACAACCCTACTTTTCTTGGGAGACCCAGGAATGTGGCTTTTCCTAACATACAACCATTCAGACCCTGACCTCTCCCTGACCACAGAGGTATCTTACATACACACTTAACAAATGTTTGACACATAGTAAGTACTTAATGAAAGAGAGCAATTAAAACTATTATGATGTTCCAAGACATGCATTGCTCTCTTCCCAGTTGTCTTATCTACCCAAGACCCTGGTAAAAAGAGTCAAGGGTAAGTGCCCCTCTAGCACACTTGGGGTCTTCAAAGCCAAGTTCCAAACTGAAACCATCAGCAAGCAATTCTTCCAGGACTGGGGAGCTCAGCCTCAAGTATGCTATGGACCCCATTACACAGGCTATGAGAAGCCCCTGGTAAGAACTGCTGTGGGCAGGAAACAGTCCCTTAGACTGCCCCCTCACCTCTTACCTTGCTACTAGGGTGAGGATGGGTAGGGGGAGAACTGCAGGGAGAAGAATCTGATGTTTAAATTCTGACTCTTTCCAAACTCAGAGCAATTTTGAGCAAGTGAACCCCTCCACACAAACGTTTCCTCTCCTGCCAAAAGAAAGAGAAAATAAGGTGGGTGCGGTGGCTCACACCTGTAATCCTAGCACTTTGGGAGGCCGAGGCAGGAGGATTGCTTGAAGCCAAACGTCAAGACAAGCTCTGAGCAAGAGTAGGACCCGGTCTCTACAAAAAATACAAAAATAAGCCAGACACGGTGGCGCACGCCTGTAGTCAGTCCCAACTACTTGGGAGGCTGAGACGGGAGGATCGCTTGAGCCCAGGAGTTTTGAGGTTGCAGTGAGCTATGATGATGCCACTGCACTCTACCCTAGGTGACAGAGTAAGATCTTGTCCCCAAAAAGAATACAAAAGAGAGAGAGAAAATAAAATGGGCCCTGCTTACTAAGTACTAGAGATTGTATTTTTACCTGTGAGGGGATAAAGTCACTTAGCTGACAGAGGGTGCTGGATGCGATATGTGGAGACGGGAATACGCTCCTTTTTAGCTGACTGCACTCTATCCCCTCCCAATGGGGTGGGCTCACAGGCACCACCTGAGGATCAAACCACCACCAGGATCACCTACATGCCCTTGTTTTCTGAAAGGGTGAAGCTGTGTAAGCCCAAGAGCAACAGCGTCAAGTCTGAGGCAAGCAGTTTCTCACCTGAGCACAGGAAATCATTCAGGTACAAAGGGGAGGCTGTGATCCCCAGACACAGGAACGTAGTTTGCAAAGAAAGCCAGCGTCACAGGGAGACATGACTCAGTTCCAGCCCTGCCCCGTAATCTCTCTATTTCTACAGGCCAGGGCAGCTGCCTGAAAGCCAGCTCCAGAAGCCTTTGTGTCTCAAAAATGGAAAATCGGAGAGACTACTCAAATAACCTACATGAAAATACACGGCTCAGCACACACATTTCCTGACCAGCTCAAATTGGAAACTGAGGTCTCAAGATGGCTACCTCACATCCTAGATGCAGCATTCTCATTGGGACTGCCCAGCCACACCCTAACCCTAATCCAGCTCTCTTTGCCACTAACTGAACAAGGGTGAGTAACCTCTTTAGAAAGGAATGATGCACTACAAGTCCTGAAGGTCAGTGTGGTCCAGGAGATCCAAAGGAGAATGAGGTCAGAGTGATTCCTTCTCACCAATGAAAACAATGGCAAAGTGTCAAGGCTTTTCCAGTCAGTATCAGCAACTAATTATATTCTACTTGAGCCACAGTGTCTGCTCAGTGGTTCTTTTATTTTGTTTTTACATTTTTTAATTCAGATATTATTCACATGCCATAACGCTCACTCTTTTAAAGTGTACTAGTCAACGCCTTTTAGCCTGGCTCACTGCTTCTTAGGTCTAAACTCGAGAGTGGAAAAGGCGGCATAGGAAAGGAAGGAGAGCAAGAGGGTCTGAATTTGAGAAAAGAAAAAAAATCTTCTATGTAGAGGAAGGTTTCCAAAGCTCAAGAAAGGGAGACTCTGATAAAAACCTAAATACTAGGTCTCTCGCTTGAAATTTTTTACCATATTGGCAACAGGATTATGTACTGGATCTAAGGCCTATTATTTTGAAAAGTGTGTATAGCCCCAGGGCCCTGCTTTCCTCAGTCTAGAAAAAGCATATCACACTGCCCCCTAGCAGCCAGCCTGGGAAATGACAGCCAGCTAGGAGCTGGACAACTTGGCATCTCTGCCCTGTAAGACGTGCCCTGTTCTCACACTTAAAGGCAGAGAAATTGGGGTGGGGGAGGGTGTTAAAAATTTCCACCAATGCCTACTAAACACAGAGCTCACCTGAAATAGAATCTATCTGCTTCCCCTGTACCTTAGTCTCTGCTTGAAAACAGATAATAAATTCCTTTGTTAAGGAAGCCATCTGGGCCTACTGAAGTGAGTTGTTCCTAAGAAATAGTGTGGTGTCCCACAAAAATCAAGTTAAAACCGGAACCCATGTTGAAATAAAACCGAGCTGTACTGAAGGGACGTAACAATAGGCTAGTTGAATGCCACCTCTGCCAAGGAAAGGGGCTGGCTTGCAAAATAGCTTACTTGTGTATAATACAATCTCAAAAGTAGAAACTTAGAGTAGGATCCTGTCTGGAGCCCGCATTCCTTGGGGTTTTCTTTTTTTTAAATAAACTTTTGTATTTTGGAATAATTTTATATTTACAGAAAGTTGTAAAAACAGTACAGAGACTTGTATACTCTTCACCCAATTCCTCTAATGTTAACATCGTATATAACTATGGCACATTTGTCAAAACTAAGAGATTAACATTGGCATAGTCTATGAACTCCAGATTTTATTTGGATTGCACCAGTTTCTCTACTAATGTCCTAACCTTAGGCCTTTTTTAAAAAATGTTTACAGCAGTGTTGCTCCATGAATTAATATAAACATATTGGAGACAGGAAACATCTCAGTTTTGCAGAGCTTTGCCTTGAAGGAATATGTGAACGTGTTAGTTTGCATATCGAAAGCTGTTTCGCCTCAGGAGGGCATCTCTGAAAGACAGTAGCAGCTGAATCCCACAAGGCACCGTGATTCTCAGACCTAAAGGTTTGGACTTGCTTTGTAAAGCAAAGCAAGTCTGCTATAAACTACAGGATGAGAGCTGATCAAAGAGTGCCCGCCCAAACAGCCCACCTGTGGCTATAAGCAATTAGCCCAAGGGACAGTTCCTGCTTAAAACTCCGGACTACCTGTCTCCATTCACAATAACCTGATAAAGAAAATATGGAGCCAATATATCTCTGTTTAACCCCTCTCTTAAGTGATAAATTTACCTTAGAACTTAGAAGTTAGTCTTTGGAAGATTTTGTAACCATTTGTTCACGTAGATAGAATTTAGTTAAGGGATCTGTAGAAGCCTTTTGCAAAACTGTTAACCTAAGAGGTAGTACCTGCTGTTATGTAAATCTGTTACCCCTGGCAACTGATCACTGTACCTATAAATGACCATGTAAAACTTCACTCGTGGCCTCTGAGATTGACGGAGAAATCCAGGCCCCCTGAGCATCTGCTTTGCCTATAATCTTTATAAATCTATAATACTATACCTTCGTCTCTGTGTATTCTTTTATTTCTATTATTTTCCATTTTCTATGATTTTCTTATCCTTTGCAACCCTACCAGAGGGACCCAAAAGCTACCTCCCAGCACGGCAGGGAGCCAAAGGACCAGATAGGCAGTGTGGCTTAGATGAAAAAACACCAGGGTCTAGTCCCAACAGCCACGTGCAAACTACAGAACTGGAGACTTTTATTTTCTGAGCTTTTAAAAGTACTTCCATCTCACAAATGCTGACTCTAGACACAATTTCTGTTTACCTTTCATCTTCCCTCCTAAGCTCTTCTCTGACAATCGCTGGCCAGAGTTAAATAAGAGACATCCCTAACTTGGTAAGTGATCCCAGTTGATATTCCCATTAGAGAATGGATCCCAAATCCTTTGGGATTTCCAGATCTCAAAATTATTTCAAATCCATGTATGTTTCAAATGGCTGAGGGATGGACAGCCTTTCTTCAGGAGTCTGAGAAGTGCATAATGTGGCAGAGATAATTGTCCAACAATACCTATTTTTCCCTTCTTTTTGAGCACACATCTCAGGCTCCCTGCATTAAGGGGGAGGCTTGAGACAAGGTTCTCGCCAACAGAAGGAGTGGCAGTGTGTGCCAGTTCTAGGGAGGGCCCAATCCTCCAAGCTCTGCTCAACTCACTAAAATGTCAAGACCTAAAGCAACCTTGAAAACCAGGTTGAAGTTGGCATCAGACTGATCTCTAAACGACTACATAGAGTATCCCCCTCCCACTTCCTCAACCTGAAACTACCTGGACGTTGAGTAAGCAGAGAGGAAAAAAACTTCTATTTGGAGTCTGCTATAGTAGTTTAACCTACCCTAACTAATATAGGTACTAAATGTCAATACCATTAGGGTAGGACCTTGCTTCTGGAGCTGCACGTAGGGCCTTCAGTGCACAGAAATGAGTTGATCACAAGCCTTAGTTCATAGCACAGTATCACTTTCATCACACATCTATCCATCCCTCTTTTGTTTCCGTTTCTTCCCTTCCTTCTCCATTCTAGTCCCATGCTGTTCCCTCCCAGACCCTATTCTATTGACAAAGATACATATCATCCTCCTTAAAAAATGTTGTTTTGTGTGTAATTTACTTAGCTGATTTTTTGCTGTAAATCTCATTGTTTCTTTCTTTCTTCACCTGGAGGCTATCGTTTTGCTAAGGTCCTAACAGCCAACATCTGACTGCTTTTAAAATAATATTCCATCATATGCATACACCACATTTTGCTTATCAATTCCCTTAGTGATGGAAAGTTGCTTCCAACTTCTTGCTATCCAAACTATACACAGATAAACATCCTTATGTGTAACATCTTGAGGATTTGTGCAAGTTTCTCTGAAGGATATAACCAGGAGTGGAACTACTGTCATGTAC
>RJWJ010023951.1:0-25311 GCA_004363605.1 Indri indri
AGCATGTTCTAAATGAACTACAAACAACCTTACCATATATACATCATCACTGTGAATTGAATAGCTGCCTCGTTTAGGGACTGCATGAAATATTTATGGTGGACCAAATACAGAAGCAATGTAATGGCAAATTCCTATATCTGGGGACATCACTGTCACTGTGGGCAGCAGTGAAATAGCTCTGGCCTAATTTCATCTGACTTTGGATGTGTGCAAATCACAGGGAAATGTGAACTGACTACAGACGGAGAAAATCAGCAAAGACAGAAAATCATTGCAAATCAGAGCCTTATCAATATTTCACTAGGCTAAGACTAAACATCTTACTCCTCCTGAAACAGAAAGTTGTTTTGCCTGAAACCTGAACACTAGGTTAGAAAAGTTCATCGCAACACTGTTACATGCCAAGAGTTCAAATTAGACCTCAGAATCCACTGTTTGTATACATCTGCATTGCATGAAATTAAAATTTACAGGTTTAAATTTAGTGTCCTTGGTTAACAGAAATATTTTTATGGTTTATTATAATTTGTAAAGCATTTAGTCTGTGCGCTACTCCTTGCCTGCAATTTATTAACAGGGAGTTGCATCAGAATCTTTGAAATTATTCTTACCAGCACGCCCGTGACCTTGGATCCACAGATCACTGTGATGGTAACTTCACTGTCCTTCCTGATACCAAGAGAAAAAGCATGTTCTTCCATGGCCTGCTACACTTCTTCCTAACAGCCCCAGTGTGACAGCTTGAAAGTTTGGGGACTTTTTTTTATTTTTTATGATCTAGTCACTTAAAAACAAAACAAAACACAAAACCATGCAGTGACCTCCAGCCTGGACCTAAACAGTGGATTCTCAATTAGATCAGCCTGGGGTTTTCACCAAGAAATACAGTCAACCGCATAAAGCTTTTGAGATACAGTTCTCTGTTTTGTGATAAATTTCCCTTGGAAAGGGCAAATAAACCAAAGAAAATAAACAAAACACACCAATTAAGGTTCAACTTAATACGTCACATAAACTGAGAGAACATTGATAAATTTAGCCATTCCCTGGGTTTGGAAGGCTTATGTTTTACTCTGTCATTTGAGTTTTTGCCTTAAGGAAGAAGAAAAAATTACTGCCAGTGTTTATAAAAGTAGAAACTCTGCAGGGGAAAATGTCTTAGACGTGTCAGGAGTTTTGTCAAAATTAAAATGTCCAGGTCATAAAAGGATGGTCAATTCAGAGCACTGTCCACGTTATGTAAAAAATCGTAACTACCTGTGAGACCAGATCTTGCGCACACACACACACACACACACGCACACGCACACACACACACACGCAATGCGTGCACACATACACACGCACACAATTGGCTTCCTTCGCCCAGCCCGGGCACTCACTAAGTACCCTCCTTCGTAACACACCCCCTTTGCCCCAGATCCTGCGTGGTGACCACGTTCCCCCTGCTACCTCCTCCCGCTCCAGCCCTGCAAAGGGTGCCTCCGGGGTTGGCGCCCTGCACCTTCAGGTCCTGCTCCTCTGAGCCCACCACTCAACGGGAAGGGCTCTAGCTGGGGGTATCACGTATTTTTTCTTAAATTTAAGAATCACATTTTAGTCCTTATCTTAATGTCTTTTTTTTTTATCCCTTCCGCTGTGAAATGCTCACCTCCCAAGGGATGTGCACCTGCCACTTTCCCCGCTTCCACGATCCCCCACAGACGTCCCCCACACCATGGTCCTGGTCCCTCGGGGGCTTCCTGGCTTTTCAGCGTCCACCCTTGGCCTCTGCCTTCCTCTGGAGCACACTCTCTCGGACGAGCCCGACTCACATGCGTGGCTCCTTCCGTCACACACAGGCTCGGGATTTACCCGTGTAGACGTGTAGCCCCACCCACTTTCTGCGCTTACGAGCTGTAGACACAGATGTCTTTCTACAGTGTGCAGACGTTGATCCTGTCAGTTGTGTATCACCAGTGTTCTGCACCCATCCCTGCCCATAGGACCAGTTATAACTTGCAGAGCCACATATGAAAATGCAGGGAGCCTTGACCCCAAATATTTGGAATTTCAAAATGTTTGCAGTAAGTTAATTCAAGTGTGGAGACTCATGGAAGTGAACCCATCAGACACCCCTCCTGGCCTCTGCGCTGGGTGGAGCTGTGGTTTGGCATAAACTGGTGGAAGAAGTATCTGGGTCCTCCCCATTAAAAGTCCAGCTTACAGTATCTATTCTTAAATATGCAAATATTAAGTGTGTATACAGTCTGACTACTTAAGAACAGTGCAGAGGCTATTGCCACATAAAACAGCATGCACTGCCTTTAAGATCCACACTGTCCTCCCCTCCCACGTGCCAGACCAACACCTAGCCTTAGGTCGGTGCAACTGCCGCAGGACTGCTCGGCCTGCCAAGGAGCTAAGCACCCAGAGCATATACGCCAGCAGGACCCGGAGACTCAGTGGGGTACTGTGTCCTCAGGGTTCTCGATAAAAGAGGAAGGAGTGGAAAGTTGGATTAGAGTTTACTACAGATTATTCACATGGAATTACTCATCACACAGAAATTAAAACTCCGGCAAGGACCTTGGGAGATGGTGCTAGGACAGTGCTCGGTTGGCTCCTGGGAGAAACCGGTGGCCCACGCCAGCAAAGTAGAAATGCTAGACCCACCCTGCAAAACCGTAGAGTGGCAGAGGAAGAAACCACAGCACTCAGGAATGAGACCAGCCAGGGCTGTGTGTTGTGGGCGTATTTGCAGGACAGTCTGTTCACTGAAATGTCAAAGACAGACTGGTAAGAAAGGCACAGTGGTGTTAGCATGCTCAGTGGCGTCCGTCTGACCTGACAGTGGAGGACGCTGTCCTGCCCCTGGGCTTCCCGCCAGGGGTGTGGTGAGAGGATCTCAAAACCACAAAGGCCAGACCTGTCCGCCAACACCTGATCCGCAGGGGCAAGGTGGGTGCAACTATCGTGAAGACCCTTGACCTGGAGCCTGACTCAGAGGAGCCCGGCCACAGTGTTCCCGGCAGCCAAGAAAACGGACTGTCACAAGGAAAAGGCTCAATCCCTATAGCCAAAAGAAACGGAGAGTGAAGGATGAGGGAGCTGAGGGCAGCTGCCCCACCAGGAAGTCGTAAGGACCCCTGGCCTCGTTTCCAGCCCTAGTCCACTAGCTGAAGGAAAGGCTGGATCCCCAGGAGGAAAGACAAAAGGCGGAGCACACGGGCGGGGCACCAAGACAGGACGCCAGAGTGGCCCGCTTGCTGTCCCTCTCAGGGACTCACCTGGCCAGTCTGCGCTTCTCTCTGTGGGCCTGGAGGTGGCGGTTCCAAAGGGCAGCACTTTCCAGCAGGGCGCCCAGAGGGAGTCCCACGACATGGTGTGTCCGGGCTCCTCCTCAACACTGCAGACTGCTGTGCCGATGGGCCGGCAGGCAGGGGGCTCCACACCGGGAAGGGACGAGGCTATTCTTGAATAAGAGCAGGTGGGAAGATGCATGTGGCAAGAGGTGACACACTGGCATGTCCAACAGTGCTCTCCCACTGCACGGGCTCATAAAGGATGATTTAGCAGTGACAGCCCACAAAGGACCTGGCGACCTGCAGGGATGTTGTCAGGGTGGGGGGCATTGTGAGTGGACGGTGCAGGAGAGCGACGTGGCCACTTGCAACCCTGAGGACAGCCACGGTGGCAGAGGCTTCCCCATCCCTCCAAACCTCCTCTCGCTCGGTCCTCCTTTCTCCGCCCGTGCCGGTGTGTCCCCGAGAGCACGCCCCAGTGAGAGGCCTGGATTCGGATCTCAGCCTCGGAAGTCGATTCCCTTGGGATGTGGCCTTTGACATTCTCTCTCATTTCTTCCAGACCAATGACGGCATTCACATCACAGCAGAGGGATCCATTCTGTTCTCTACTCTAGAGAGATACCGCTCACTGACCAAAACAATTGCAGATTTCTCCTAATACGCCTGGGCAGCAGCCGGGAGAGAAGCTGGGAATGGATTCTGCAGGTGTTAGACTGGGAGACCGAATTTAGATCTGGACAGGAGAGAGCACGGGAGCAGTCCTGTTGCTTGGAGTGTAGATTCTGTACTAGGACACCAAGACGACCTGACTGCGTTCCCTGCCTGGCTCCTGGAAGCTCGCACTCACACACGGGTGGGAGCCGTGAGTGGAGATGTCGCTGTGCGCGGCCAGGGTTCCAAGGAGGGGTTGGAGGCTCAGGGAGGGGCGTTGGGCAACGGGCTGATAACATGAGACCAAACAGGCCACTGGATCATGACTCCGGGAAAAGATCCAGAGGGCTCTCCTTTACCTAGGGAGCGAGCGGTGCTCTCACCGCAGGACTGGGCTGTAGGTGAGATGTGCTGACACAGAGTCCCAAGTATCGCTAGGGATGATGGCATCCTACAGCGGCAGAGCTTAACCGTCAGTGACGAGATGGACATCGATGGACATCGTTACTGCAGCAGACAGCAAGGCCTGGCAGCAGGCAGAGTGCCCTGACCTAGGCAGGTCCAGAAAGATGCTAAAAGACCAGACCACAGCATTCCTAGGAGTGAGACATGTGGGCAGCCAGCCAGGAACCATGTGATTTGTATGAGAGAGAGAGAAAGAGAGAGAGAGACACAGGGCAGGAGCACACACACAGAAGGCCCAAGCGAGCCCTGTCTCAAGCCCACTTCGGGACTGGTCCAGCAGGTCCAGGGACCACCCTGCTGACCACCCTGCGTGACGCCGCTGCTCTGCTCACGTTCACCTCACCTTGCTGCAGCCACGGTGGCATTTAGTTTCCCTGGCGTTGGCGAGCACAGGCTACATTACCAGGGCTCCACCTGTGCTATCTCACTTAATGAAACCTCCCAGAACATTCGGAGGAAAGGTTACGGTGGCTGTCACAGATGAGATGGGGAGCCCAAGGCCAGACATCACTGAGCACACATCTGGCATCTGGACTCTTCTCGTACAAGACCCTGAACCAAGATCTTCAGTCGTACTGTTTTCTGTTGTACTAAAATTGATTTTTCAGACTGCCATTTGCTTATTTATTTTAGATTTGTGGTTCTGTTTGCAAGAACTTGAAAGTGACAGCATCCCTGTGGCATTATGTAAAGGCGTGCATGTGTATTTTATCTACCCTCCCTACGCATTGCATTACGTAAAAATTACATCACCTTTCCTCGCTATAGAGAAATGCTGTCTTTTCCACATATTTTTAGATTGTCCCAAAGAAATGTATTTGCTTTAGAATTATGGTTAACGGCCTTTCTTTCTTGTTTAACTTGTTTTTAACTGCTCTCACCACAAATAGGAGCTCTGCAAAGAAAGATTTTCAGAGCAGACTTCCCACCGAGAGGCATTTTCTGAGACATCTCTGCATTCTGTCCAGCTTGCACTTCAGAATTAGCTCTGGCCAGAAAGCATCGTCCTTTGCTAGCAAAAGCCCGTTGGCAAAAATAAACAAATAAATAGCACTGTGGCATCGGCCAGCGACAGGAAGCAGCCCTGTGTGCTTTGCTTCTGCAGCTCACCCTGTTTCTCCCGAACCGTGATCCCGTTGGCGCCCTGTGTCCCGTGCCGACTTGCTCGGCTCACACCGTTGGGTTCCCCAACGACGACAGAAAGGCAGATGAGCGCTCGTGACAAGAGCCTGGACAGTCACAGAGCGCACGCTGGGGAGAAGCAGGCTGCCGTGGACGCCACTTCTGAGCGCTGTGCGCCCAGGTTCCGGGAGCCGATGGTGATGGTGACTACGTCTGGGTTAATCTTTCAAAGCTCTCTTTTCGTGAAGCAAGTATATAAATAAGAAAGGACAGCAATATCACCAGGCAGGAGCGGGGAGGCGAGCACGGCGGTGCGCAGTCCTGCAGCCGCGGCGCTGCCCGGCGTGGCTAATGTGAGGTTATGGGACAGCGTAATCCCTTCCCCGAGCTCCTCTGCCGCGGCCGTGATGACTAAATTTCTTGTGTCTTATCGCACTGTCGCAGGCTGGAAGCAGGAGAGGGGCTCTGAAGAAAGCACAGCATGGAAACGAGAAGGAAGATGATCAGATTACGAGCCCCCGGATTTGCGAGCCGGTCTCAATGTGACCAGAGCAGGCTCCATCCCAGACCCCGCGGAGACGTACCGCCAACCTGCAGCCTTCGCCGCAGCACACCACAGTTTTTAAAGAACCCCCAACCTCTTTCCAATCATCACAGTGTTGCTGGCTTTCTTTTTTCTTCCCCCCACACTTGTCTATCCAGGAAAAATCTTCCAGTAAAGAGGCTACCACTTCAGGAACGTCAGGGCTGGGGAAATCAGGATAGATGGGTTTCAAGTTAGAAATCCTTCCTAGAATATTTAATGTAACAAGAGAGGGGGAAGTGGGGACTTTAATTCTTTGCCACTTGCAGAAATGTACCTGTCTCGCACAGATTTTCTTGGGGCAGAGCAGGGTGGGGACCTTCCCCATGGCATCCTCGTGCGACCGTCGCCCTTGGAAGAAGACAAGACCCGCTGCGTGCTCAGTATCCGTCTGTTTCTCAGAAGATCTGCTGCTTTGCATTTTGAGGGAGAAGGATTTATTTTGTCTATTGGGGTGGTAAAAGATTGCCTGATGCCTGAGTTTCATGGTGCTTGGCCCCAAAACAGTGACATTCATTTCAATAAGAACTTCCACACTCCTTTTTAATTAGGGCAGTGGGGGGCATGCGTGGGGGTGGTCTGTTGGGACCAATCTTCTCCAATGGAAGTATTCCAGGGACTCACCTTTAGCTTCATGGAGAACCAAGAAGCCACCTCCTATCTGCCGCGTCCTTCACCCAGACGCTGCATTCTGAGTCGTAAGCTTGGGAAGGAGGGACATGCATAAGGAGGGGAGAGCTGCTCCCTGGTCATCTGGTTTTTACAACAGACAATGAGATAGACGCACCCACAGCAGGTTACTTCGGAAAGAGTTGAGTAAGGTGAGCAGTGTAAGGACTGGAAAGCTAGGGCTCCAAGGCAGGGCTCGTGCACTGAGCAAGGAAGGAAGCTGGTTGAGCTATAGAAAGAAACACACCGAACACCGCGGCAGAGAGACTTGGAAGCTGTCAAGCTGTGAAACGCTGTTTTTTATGTTATCTCGACTTAGAGCCAAAGCAATAACGACAACAACAAAAATTTTCAAATTTGCAAACCTAGAGAAAAATCATTAGAGTCGGGGGAATGAAAACAACATACACGCCAGCAATGTCAGCCAACAGCACGGCACATGGCCAGTCCTCTTATCAAACATAAACTGCAATAAGAAAACACAATTTTAGATAAATCAAAATGTCAAATTTTTTAAAGTGTTCTTATTACAGTTAGTAACATCGACTGCAGAGGTACAGGTTTTAGGTGCTGGGCAGTGGGTTGAAGCTGTGCCCGGCTTTGCCAGCCGAGGAACCTGTGGGTGGTCGGAGGTGCCTCCCGATGCTGTTCCGCCATCTGCAGAGGGGAAGCAGCACTGTCTCCCGTAGGACCGCTGCAAAAATCCCACCGCACGGAGGACAGTCTCCATGAACATTGGCTGCCATTTTTGATGATGTCTTCTGTATGTGTGTGGTGATGGCATAAAAGAAAATAAAACTTTGAGGTGTACATGTACATAGTTGAAACCGTTTGTTCTTTCTCCATAGCCGTATTTCCTTGCAATTACCCATTTGAAAGTTTTGTGGAAAATATTTGTATGCTTATTTATTGGTCAAAACCAAAAATGGTTCTCCTGGTGTGTTTACCTTTGTACAGACCTAGGTTTCTCAGCCTCAGCTCTGTTGAAATATCCAACGACATAATCCTTTGTCCCCTGCCCCGTAAGGTGCTTGGCAGCATCCTTGGCTTTTACCATCTAGGTGCCAGTAGAACCCCTCCCCCCAGTTGTGACAATCAAAAATGTCTCCAGACATTGCCAGGCGTCCTCGAGGGTACAAAATAACCCCCAATGGAGAACCACTGGCACAGAACTTCAGGTAAGCTGGGAGGCTGAGGACAAACTATTCCTCGGCTGCCAGCTTAGGTGCGGAGCAGGCTCTCTGTGGCCTGCAAGCACATGGGCTCAGAGGACAATCACACAACTCCGTGTCCTCCACAGAAGTTGTCCTCAACAAAAACGTATGCTTTGGAAGATTGAACAAACTTTAGATTAATTTGGCAGTCACCTTCCTAGGCAAGCTTTCTTCAAACCCTTTTATTCTCATTGGTGGATATCACCCCACCCCATAGATTCTTTGTGCATGACACCGCCACGTGTTGACACCTGTAACACGGTTAAAGTCTTAGAGCCGACGAAGTTCCTGCACCGGCCTAGACATTTTCAAAACATTTTTTACAGGTCAGATTTTATGCACAACACAAATTACACTATGAGGCGATTTAAGTTCAAAGTACCCTTTTAAATAAAGAAAGAAAATGATAGCTAGTGGCAAATAAAACAATGGTTGAACTCGATTTGTAAAGTATTTTCCAATGAGTTGGTCCAGTGGTTATGCTAATATTTTAATTCTGATCATGGTAAAGATGAAAATGTAAACCTGTTATGCATTATTTGTTCAGTAATAAAAAAATGAGGAAATTGTAATTCAGAATGTTTAAAACAGCAGTGAATTAAACTTGTAATGAAGCCCTCAAGAAAATCTATGAAACGCTTCAGGAGGAGTTCACTTCCCAATTATCCCAGAACACAGAAAAACACAGACAAATGTTTTGGATAAAAATATATTCTTTTACACAGTGTTATACATTGAAGGAAATATGTTTTCTATTTGAACAATTTGGTATTCTTGTTTCTAAGTAATATCTGTGAAAAAACAAACTTTTAAAGGCTGAAACTTGCTGGAAGCTCTGTGTGTTTGCTAATGAATACAATAAAAACGTCTTCTGTTGCTTTTATGTTAATAGGTTTTACTGCAAAGCATATCCCTGTTTATGATTTTCCTTTAAAATTAATTTTTAAATTGATTAGAAAACCACTTACTTTGTAAAAAAAACAAAACTTGTCAAACACTTTAATTCTCCTAGTCGGTTTATAATATTTTAATGCATTTCTCTCCAAATTTTTGTTTAACAAAAAGAGCTAACATTTAATGAGAGATTGAAGGCTTTTTTGTATTAAATTCTTTGCACACAATATTTCGTTTAACATATACGATAATTTCATGAGAGAGATAATTTTGGTAAACTATCATAGGAATGTATGTGTTTCTACATACTTATTGAAATTCTTCTCATGAACTATAAACAGATTTATACCTTGCATTTAAAGTTAATGTTAGATGCTGATTATTGTAAATACTTTTTCAGATTATCCAACATAAATGTTAATGTCCATCTTTGATTATTTTCATACAGTAATTTTCTAGAAGAGTATACCTAAGTCAAATGTCCATGGTACCTATTCCCAAATTGCTTTCCATGAAGTTCTAATTTAGTGCTATCATACCAAATAAGAGAGTTTATTACTCCAAATTTCATGAAAAACTGGCTATTACTACATACTTGAAAATTTTATCAACTTGGTAAACCAAAAACAGTTTTAATGTTTATTTAATTGTTAAACTTCTTATTGCAGATTACTTTAGATTTACATGCAATTGCAAAAAATAATACAGAGAGTTCTGCTAGGTCTTCTCATTGGGAGAAGCAAGGAAAAGATTATATGGCATGTCTATGTTCATAAGAACAAAAGTGATTTTGATTAGAGGAAGATGACATAGTGCATGTTCCTTATAATACGTTAATATTATGCACAATGTCTATCATAAAATAAAATTTTAAAAATCACTAACATGTGAAGAAACAGGCAATACGATCCATAATTAAGGAAAAAAGTTAATGATAATAAATAAAAATATGATTATATAAATGACATATATTGGAATTAGGAAAAAAGGATTTTGAAGAAGCAATTGTAAAATATTCAAACACTTAAATAAAAACATGAACATATGAATAAAAGGAAGGGTGCTCCTGGGAATACACAGGGGTATTAAATGGGCAACATGTAGGCATATTTCAGGGCAGGGAACCTATTCTGCATGATACTGTAATGGTAGATACATTACACTATTCATTTGTCAAAATCCATAGAACTCAACACCATAGAGTAAATCTGAATGCGTTCAAATTAAAAAAAAAATATTCAAGAGTTTGAGAAATCCCATGTTGGCATTTATAATGTTACCAAATTCTAACCGTATTATAAAGGAATGAAACAGCCTTCCTGAACAGGGAGGGGTGGAAAGGTGCTGATTTAAGTACCTTTGGAAGTGAATAGGGTTTGCAAGACTCAATACAAACAGGTACTGGATGTAAGCATTGTACTGATAAAGTTACTTCCCACAGGTATATATGTTAACAATTCTGAGAAAAAATATACATGTACACTAGGATTGCATAATTAAGTAAATAGATGGTCCCAGGTTTCTCACTGTTGGGGTTGGAGACAAGCGAGGGGAGAATGCGAGAATTATCTACACAATAATAGACTAGAAGAAGAGACATTGATATGAGCATATTTAACTCAGCATAGATACTGCTAGGTTCAAATACGGAAAATTTCATAGATACGTATAGACTTAGGTTAGCATGCACTCATTTATTTCCTTGCTCTTAGATTCTAATACAATTTTCCAATAAAATGAATGAGGTATATCTAGAGAAATAGTTGGTTTTAGCACTACACAGGAAATGTACAAGCTGAGTTTGGATCATAGTGTACCTTGTGGTGTCAGAAAATAAAGAAATACTCAAAGGGGAAAAAAAAAGACTATATTGATAGGGGTATGTCATAGAGACACAGAGCCAACTGAAGCACCAATGATCAAAACTGGAACAATTTGGGTAACAAAATAATTAAAGCAATATTGGATCATAATCCAAAGTATAAAATAAATAAATTCACACCTAACAGCTATAGCGCACACTATCTGGGGATGGGCACGCTTGTAACTTTGACTCAAATGGTACAAAATCAATTTATGCAAACAAAATGTTTGTACCTCCGCAATATTCTGAAATTAAAAACAATACCAGCTTGAAAATACGCACCAAAAAATCCACAAATCAAAATCAACATAAATGTGTTTTTTTATAAATAAGATATTCATGAAAAAGCTTCATGTACCTTAAAAAGCAGTTACCCACACACATATAATTTTATGTAAATATAAAATATGATCATTTCATAGATTTTTTCAAAGCCAGTGTATTTTTCCTCTCTGTTTTGTTTAGGCTTGAATTTTCTATTAGCCCTCTCCCTGCATGCCTTGCAGCAGCTTCTCCGCTGTCCTCTGGGACACCCGCACTAGCACCTTAGTGTGAACCACTGCAGTGGACCCATGAATCAATCCAGCGACTCAACCTGCGGTTTCCCCTGCACTTACGTAACACCAACCAACATGTATACATCCACAGGGTTTCCAAATACAGGGGTCTCTTTTTCACTCTCCCCCCACCCCGACCTGGACACAAGTATAATTTTATATACAATTTTCTACTTCTTGCAAATTGGAAAGGAAGAAGTCAAATTAGATTTATATGCAGACAGCATCATCTTATATTTAGAAAAACCTAAAGACTCCACTGAAAAACTGTTAGAGCTGATAAACGAATTTAGTAAAGTTGAAGGATGTAAAACCAACATACAAAAATCAGTAGCATTTATATATGCCAACAGCAAA
Organism: Indri indri; assembly: GCA_004363605.1. Classification (NCBI taxonomy): domain Eukaryota; kingdom Metazoa; phylum Chordata; class Mammalia; order Primates; family Indriidae; genus Indri; species Indri indri. The sequence goes on from RJWJ010023951.1 coordinate 11,667, forward strand.
TGGTCTGAAAAAGAAATCAAGAAAACGTCTCATTTATAACAACTACAAAGCATATAAATTACTTAGGAATCAATTTAACCAAAAATGTGAAATATCTATACAAGGAAAGCTATAAAACTCTGATGAAGGAAACGCAAGAGGTCACAAAAAGAATACTCACGGATTGGAACAATTAACGTTGTTAAAATAACCACACTACCCAAAGTAATTTATAGATTCAATGCAATCCCTGTCAAAATATCAATGACATTCTTCACAGAAATAGAAAAAAACTATCCTAAAATTTATATGGAACACAAAAGACCCTAAATAGTTAAAGCAATCCTGAGCAAAAAGACCAAAGCTGGAGGCATCACACTACTTGACTTTAAAATATATTACAAAGCCATAGTAACCAAATAAGCATGGTACTGGTGTAAAAACAGACACACAGACCAATGGAGCAGAATATACAAAAATCAAATTAAAATGAGTTAGAAATTTAAATCTAAGACCCAAAACTATGAAACTACTAGAAAAAAAAATTGGGGAAACCCTCTAGGACATTGTTCTGGGCAAAGATTTTTTGTATTAACATAGACTATAGTCAGGGGAAATTTATTGTACTATGTTTGATATCAGAGTTATTATGTGGATCAAGGTTCAAATACAACTGGTCATAATTTATCATGGTGCTAGTTAACACTCTGCATATGTCAAAGATTAACACTGATTATCCCCAAAAAAGTTTACTGTAATTTTTAAAGAGAGGTAGTGTAGAAGAAGTTATAATATGAAAGTTTCCAAAAGTAGTTCTAATTTCTGAATTAAAAATCTTTTTAAAATGCACATGCAAAGCAAAAATAGAATAGCATTTAGAGTACTAATTTAATAAATAGATTATTTATAGTTTGTTCATAATGATAAAACTGAGATGGTAATTAAGAACTTCAATGATAAGCTTTAGGTTAAACCACACCTGATGAATTAATCCCAGATTTTCTTAGAAATCAAAAAAATGTGTTTAGATTTTCTATGTCTGAGTTAATTGCTATTTTCAATGAAGATACTACTTTCCAAATAAAATATGCTCATAATAAAATTATGGGCAAAACTTTAGCTATAGAATGATTTGTCTCTAGAGTGTCCCAGATTATTGAAAACAATTTATAAAGAAAATCTTAATGAGAACATCAGCAGAGCCTTCAACAAGTATGAAACATGTTTCGAGAGATGACCCTGTAGAAAGAAAGAGCATTGAGAAGCAAAGCTAATCTATGAATCAGGGAGATGAGATTTAAAAAAATTCAGAGTATAATCAAATCCCTTAAATTAAAACAAAATAGTAGTAGTAACAATAATACTAAGGTTCAGTTTCCAAAATTTACATTCAAGTCTCTTCTGTTGAAAGAGTTAGCCATCTCCACCTCCAGGGCTGTATTTATTTAGCAGTGGAGGGTATGAAATAGGACCGGGGCAGAAAGAAACATTTTTCCCACTGCTCTGTCATGGGAAGACTGCCCAGTCCTACCTGACTGAAATTCCCCAAAGTTTCAGTCATCGGTGCCGCCCCGGTAAATAGACACCATATTCACTAATTTCTCACGGCTAAATCCCATCTCCTCGTGTCTGATTGTTTTCTATATTCGATCACTGTCACCTTTAAATACAAAAACAATATTCTTTTAAATGGACATTCCGACGCGTATGTTAATAAACGGAGAAATGGATACCACCTCTTCCAGAACAGGAAGTATTACCTAAACCCAGCTTTTTGATCAGGTAATAAGCTTGTCCAAGTCAAGTGGTCCTCAGAGGTGGCTGAACCCATCCTGGAGACAAACGGGCCATAGACGTCTGCTTTACTTCATCTGGGGCCAGTGGAAAACGGACAGGGAGGGGCATGCAAATGCTGCTGTACTTCCGTGGGTGAGTTTCCAGCAGATAATCCCCACTACTTAACAGTTTCCTTTTGTGGGATCCCTCTTTTGGTATCAGCAACTCTCCTGCAGTATAGCAGATCCGTGTCCCCAAAATGGAACAAGCAGAACTCGCGGCGCCTATTCAGAAGTCACCTTCGCTTTGCCACTGCCTCTCAGTGGGACTAGGGACTCCTCTGAGCTTGAAAAAAACCAGGGCAAGTTTCATGGCTTTGATGGTCATTTATAGGTAATAAAATGTTTCCAGTCACTTGGGTAAAAATACAGACTCGGTTTAGTAACTGATACGTCCAGTTTAGTGAAATAGTCAAAAACTTCAAACCCTGAAGGTCGAGCTTCGACTCTCCCTGCTTTTGGGCTGCCCAGGAAGGGGAAGGGGACACGCCCGGCCTCACCCTCTCTTCAGACAGACTGATAATCGAGTGTGCCTTCACAGTCACGTGGCTTGCAGGACAAATACGGAGACAAAATGACCTTACGTGGTTAATACCACTCGTTTTCTCCTTGAGCATCTTTGGCCGGTGTCTTTGGAGGCCGATCGCAGGAACTCTCTCACCTGCGACTCTCTCCTGAGAGTGAAACTATTCTTCCCCTGGCCACTTGCAACTTCCTCCTCAGCCCCTGGGCACCTGGCACATACCTCTACACTCCTTCTTCCTCTCAGTTCTCCGTCTCTCACCGCAGCACTCCTGGACAGGACAAACGCAAGCCCAGGGCTGAAGAAGAATCCACACACACAGACCTGGCCTTTGGGGAAGAGGACGCGAGAGCTCCCAGGACAAAACGGCTCCCCTGGCTTCCTCCCCCACTCTCCAAACTTCTAAGTCATTTTTGACCTTATTTGGAAGAGCAATCTAAACATCGTGCAGTGAGTTTTTGTTCAGGTCTGTGGCGTGTCATGTATTTCACATTTCCTATAGGAATGTACCATCTACCATCGCGGAAATTCAGCCAGAACTAAAACTGCAATAACCTAAACAATCTATTACCCTTGCTTAGTTAAGCAAGCTTCCAAATTAAATGTTAGTACTTGCTGATCATGCTTTGATGCCTGCATACAAGCCATGTAGGTATGTTTTGAAAGTTGGTTTGGGTTTTGTTTTGTTTTTTAATTAAATTTTGCCTTCGGATTAAACTGTTCTACATTTTAAAAAATTAATATAAATGGATGAATGAACAAACTGATAAATGTGATATAATAAAATAATAATAAAATAAAAAATAATAATAAAATAAAAAACAAAAAAAATAATGAAAAATCTCCTGTGCATAAAAATTCCAAATAACAAGTATAGATATTTTATCTTTAAGGAGATGAAGCATAGCTCCTTGCCTAGTGAGAGTAAGCTGAGCATAGTGATATCATTTAAAAAATTACAATATAAAGAGAAAAGAGTAAATTTATAGTGGAAAAAATAAGAAACACTGTCTCAGCAAGATGACCAAGGTTAACATTAACAGCTTCACGTCATGTTGATGGTTTATACCTTCGACAGGATGTGATCAGAGAAAAGGAAATTGGGCAAATATCAATTGGGTGACATTCTACGATCTGTCTGGCCAGTGCTTTTGAAAACTCTCAAGATTATCAAAGTGAAGAACGTCTACGAAATCGTCACAACTGGAGAAGACAGAGCAACTAAACCTAATGTGGTGTCCAGAGAGGGAGGCTGGAACATTTGCTAAAATCTGCAGAAATCTGGTTAAGTAGAGTCTTCAGTTAATACCCCATCAGTATTGCTTCATTCGTTGAGACAAATGCTCCATATTGCTGTAAGGCACTAATAATCGGGGGTACTCAGTGTGAGCTTTACGAGAATTCTCTTTGAAATTTTCTAATAAATGTAAAACTATTATAAAATAAAAGGTTTAGGCCAGGCGCGGCTGCTCACGCCTGTAATCCTAGCACTCTGGGAGGCCGAGACGGGCGGATTGTTTGAGCTCAGGAGTTCGAGACCAGCCTGAGCAAGAGCAAGACCCTGTCTCTGCTAAAAAAAAATAGAAAGAAATTATCTGGACAACTGAAAAAATATATAGAAAAAATTATCCAGGCATGGTGGCGCATGCCTGTAGTCCCAGCTACTCGGGAGGCTGAGGCAGGGGGATCACTTGAGCCCAGGAGTTTGAGGTTGCTGTGAGCTAAGCTGACGCCACGGCACTCACTCTTGCCAGGGCGACAGAGTGAGACTCAAAAAAAAAAAAATAATAATAATAAAATAAATAAAAAATAAAATAAAATAAAAGGATTATGTACATAACTCACTGGATGCGCTTCAGAGGTCATTGGCATCTACATGAAAGAGGTTCATGAACTTGAGGACAGACCAAGAGAAATTTTTTAATATAAAGAGCAGACAGAAAAAATGAAAAAAACAAATTCTCTAGTGAGCCATGGAAAATAACAATCTTTATACAATGTGTATGTTTAGACACAAGGGAAGAGAAGAAAGAAATTGCAACAAAAACAAATTTACAAATAACCAAATTTTCCCAAATTTGATGAAAAATATGAACCTAAAAAACTAAGAAATCTACAAACCCCAAAGAGGAGAAGTGCAAAGGGAACTGAGCCTGGGCACTACATATTCCAGCTGCCGTACAGCAAAGATAAAGTGAGGAGCCTAAAAGCGTTGAGAGCGAGGAGAAGACACATTATCCCTAGAACAATAAAACAAGCAATGGCTGACTTGTCACCAAAAATAATTGACATCATAATTATAAAATAAATCTTTAAAGTGCTGAAAAAAGAAAAAGAAACCCTGTAAACCCATAATTCCATATACAGCCAAAAATGTTTTTTACATGAGCCATAGCTGAGAGATGGTGTCGCCAGACAATCCACACTGCAAAGATTGCCAAAGCAAACTCCTTAGGCGAAAAGAGAATGACGACATATGAAATTTCAGACTATAAGGAGGAGATAAAGAGCACAATACGTATAATTTTGTGGGTGAACATGAAAGGATATTCTTTAAAACAATTGCATACAAATTTTAGGACAAAACGAATGGCACTGTATTTTTTATGAATGTGAAAATATTGAACACAACATCCCACACTGCTCATGGGAGTCAATTTTGCTACAGTCACTTTGGCACAACATTTGGCAATTGCTAATAAAGTGACATTTATAACTTTTCTATGATCCAGCAATTCCACTCCTATATATTTATCCAAAAGAATCAAAAACCTACGTCCCCAAAGAATTTGTTCAGGAATGCTTGTTTTGGTTTTATACATAATGGTCAAATAGTGGAAATGACTGAAATGGCCATCGAAAGTAGAATGGATGAGCAGATTGCTGTGTTTATGCAGTGGAATACTAACAGTAATAAATAGAATGGATTTCTAATGCATTCGTTAATATGTGCAACTGCCATGAACTTTATGTTGAGTGAAAGAAGCCAATTATTAAAGAGTACATACTGAATTACTCCATTTGTATAAAATTTAGGAATGTACAAAGGAAATCCAAGCTGACAGGAATCAATAAAGTGTTTGCAGAAGGTGTCAGAAAATTTTTCAAGGTTATGGAAATGTTCTAAATCTTAACCAGAATGTAGGTCACATGGACCCATGTATTTATAAAATCCATTTACTTATACACTTACAATATCTTCATTTTACTCTACATAAATTTTAACCCAAATACATGAATTTAATGACTTTTCTATTCTTTCTGTTATTTAGAGCTGAGTATATATTATATCATTTTACTTCTTGAAAATATAAAATAATTGATACATGAAGAGTGAGTTGTTATATTTTGAATTATTTTTCTTTGTGCATTTTTAATAGTATTTGCCTTTAAAGTTTGGTGAGAAGTCAATCACTATTTTATATTACATTTTATCAATATAAATTATTATCTTTGTATTATTTAGTTTTATTTAATTTTAATTCTACTTTTTTGTCACTGATATTGCTATTATGTTTGCTAACATACTTATTAACAATCATATTTTTAACTCTGTTTTGTAGTTTTAGGTTTCTATCTTGTTAACAGCTTTCAATTGAACTTTATTTTTTTAATATGGTTGTAATAATTTCTTTGTATTTATTTTTATAACTGATAATTTGGTCCATTACCGTCTGTTATGCTTTTTTTTTCTTAGACTCAAATTTCTTTAGTGTTTTAGAGCCTAGTACAATCCTAACTATTAAGCTAAAGGATGACCACAAGAATTTTTTTTCGGTTAGCTGTCGCTGTGAAGAGTAAAGTCACATCTACTGTTACTCTAACACCTACGATGAATGCCTAGGACACTCTCACTGTTGACCCTGCCTTCTCCCCACTCTACTATATTTTAAAGATAATTGACTTTTTTGTTTTATTTTATTTTTAAGTGAAAATAATAATTGTATATATTTATGGGGTACAATGTGATGTGTCAATACACACATACATTGCAGAATGATCAAATCAGCCTCATTAACAAATCCCTAACTTCAAATATTTACCATTTCTTTGTGTTGAAAACATTTTAAATCCTCTTTTAGCTATTTTGAAAGATACAATACATTATTATTAACCATAGTCACTACTCCTCCTGTCTGACCGAAACTCCTTGGGAACCACCATTCTACTCCTTTTGGGTCTTTGGCCTTTTTAGATTTCACATGTGGTGAGATTACGTGGTGTTCATCTCTGTGCTGGGCTCATTTCCCTTACTGTAATGTCCTCTAGGCTCATCCATGTTGTTCGATGTGGCAGAATTTCCTGCTTTTTAAAGGCTGAATAGCATCCTATTGTGTATATATACTACATTTTTTAAATCTATTCATCCCTTGGTGTTCGCTTTATTTGTGTTTGTATGTTGGCTATTGTGAATGGTGCTGCAGTGAACACAGGAGTGTGGACATCTCTTTGACAAACTGATTTCAATTCCTTCGGATATATACTAAGAAGTGAGATTCCTGGATTACATGGTAATCCTATTTTTAGCTTTTTGAAGAAACTTCATATAGTTTTCCAAAATGGTTGTACTAATTTGCAATGCCACCAGGAGTGTATAAGAGTTACCTTTTCTCCTTTGGGTAAATTACCAGTAATGGGATTGCTGTATCATATGGTAGGTCTACTTTTAGTTCTTTGAGCAATCTCCATATTGTTTTCCATAGAGGTTACACTAGTTTGTAGTCCTGCCAACAGTGTTTAAGTGTTCCTTTTTCTCTGCTTCCACCCCAGCATCTATTGTTGTGGAACTTTTTGATGAAAGCCATTCTCACTGGGGTTAGGTGATATATTATTGCAGTTTCAATTTGCACTTCTCTGGTGATGAGTGACATCAAGCATTTTTTCATATGTTTATTGGCTGTTAGTCTATTTTCTTTTGAAAAGCTTCTGTTCATGTCTTTTGCCTGCTTTTTAGTGGGGTTGTTGACTTTTTCTTGATGATTTGCTTGAGTTCCTTGTAGATTCTGTTATTAGCCCTTTATCAGATGTGTAGCATGCAAATATTTTCTCCCATTCTGTAGGTTGTCTATTTGCACTGTTGATAGTTCCTTGACTGTGCAGAAGCTTTTTAATTTTGTCAAGTCCTTTTTATTTACTTTTGTTGTTTCTGTGATTTCCCTTGGGGTCTTCTTTGTCAACTCTTTGCCCAGGCCAATATCTAGAAGAGTTTTCCCAACATTTTTTTTCTAGAATTTTTATGGTTTCATATCAGACTTAGACTTAAGTCTCTTATCCATCTTGAATTAATTTTTGTGAGTGGTGAGAGATATGGATCCTGTTTCAATCTTCTACATGTGGCTATGCAATTTTCCCAGCACTATTTATTAAATAGGGATTTTTTTCTCCAGTGTACATTGCTGTCTACTTTGTCAACAATCAGATGGCAATATGTGGATGGTTTTATATCTGGGTTCCCTGTTGTGTTCCATTGGTCTAAGTCTCTATTTTTGTACCAGTTCCATGCCATTTTGGTTACTATAGCCTTGTAGTATAGCTTAAAGTCTGATAGAGTGATGCCTCCAGATTTGATCCTTTTGCTTAAGGTTGCTTTTGTTATTCAGGCTCTTTTCTGGTTCCAAATGAAGCATAGAATTATTTTTTCTAGATCTGCCAAAAAAAAAAAAAATTATGGTGGTATTTTGATGGGATTGCATTGAACCTGTAAATCACTTTGGGTATTATGGACATTTTAAGAACATTGACTCTGCCAATCTATGAGCATGATATATTTTTCCATTTGTTTACATACTCTGCAATTTCCTTCCTCAGTGATTCATAGTTCTTCTTGTAGAGATATTTCACCTCCTTAGCTAAAATATTCCTGGGTATTTTATTTTCTTTGTAGTTATTGTGAAAGGTATTGAGTGTTTGATTTAATTCTCAGCTTGACTGTTGTTGGTGTATAGGAATGTTACTGACTTGCACTCAAATATTTATTACAGCACAATTCACAATCTCAAAGATGTGGAATCAACCCAGGTCACCATCAATTCATGAGTGGATTAATAAAACGTGGTATATGTATACCATGGAATACTATTTATCCATAAAAAATGAATTAATATCTTTGCAACAATCTGGATGGAGCTGAAGACCATTCTCCTTAGTGAAGTATCACAAAAATGGAAAAAAAAAAAAAAACCACCACATGTGCTTACTATTAGATTGGAACAAACCAATCAGCACTCATGTGCACAGATGGAAGTAAAACTCAATGAAATCATTCAGATGGGAGGGGATGGATGAAATCATATCTAACAGGTACAATGTACACTCTATGGGAGCTGGCACATGTATAACTTTGACTCAAGCAGTACAAAAACAATCTATGTAACCAAAACATGTGTACCCCTGAAATAATCTGAATTTTTAAAAAAGCGTAAAAATAAAGAATTCACTTTTCTACATATTTTATCAACAATTGTTATCTTTTTGATAATAACCAAACTAACCAAACTAACATGTGTGAGGTGATATGTCATTGTGATTTTTTATTTGCATTTCCCTGATGATTAACAAAGCTGAACATTTTTTCATATATCTATGGGCCATTTGTATGTCTGCTTTTGAGAAATGTCTGTTTAGGTCATTTGCTCATTTCTTTTTAATACAGTTATTTGTTTTCTTATTATTGACTGGTTTGAGTTCCTTGTATATTTTAGATATTAGCCCCTTCATCAATGTGTAATTTGCAAATATTTTCTCCTAATCCGTGTGTTGTTTTGTCACTCTATTAATTGTTTCTTTCACTGGGAAGAAGCATTTTAGTTTGGTGCAATCCCATTTGTCCTGTCTTGTTTTTGTTACTTATGTTTTGGGGCTTATAGCCAAGAAATCACTGCCTAGACCAATGTCATGGGGATTTTCTCCTGTTTTCTTTTGTTTTTCTGGTAGTTTTATAGTTTCAGGTTTTACATTTTACAGTAATACATTTTGAGTTGATTCTGTATAAGGGGTGAATTATGGGTCCATTTTCATTCTTCGGCATGTGGATGTTTAGTTTCCCTAGCATCATTTATTGAAGGCTGATCTTTCCTTATTATGTGTTCTTGACATCTTTGTTGAAAATCAATTGACCGTAAATGTGTGGGTCTAATTCTAGGCTCTCTATCCTGTTCTACTAGTTGATGTTTCTGTTTTTATTCCAGTTCTGTGTTACATGCATCACTATAGATTTGTAATATATTTTGAAATTTGGTAGTGTGATGCTTCCAGTTTTGTTTTTTTTGTTCAGGATTTCTTTGACTATTCAGGGTCTTTCATGGTTATGTACAAATTTTATGACTTTTTTTCTGTACCTGTGAAGAATGACATTGGAATTTTGATAGGGATTACATTGAATTTGTTTCTCTCTTTAGGCAGTATGGACATTTTAACAATATTAATTCTTATCCAAGAACACAGACTGACATTCCACTTATTTATGCCATTTTTAATTTACTTCATCAATGTTTTAAGTTTTTAGTATACAAATTTATTTACTTCCTGTGTTAAATATATTTCTAAGTATTTTATTTTTTGATGCTTTGTAAAATGAATTGTTTTCTTAATCTTTTTCAGATAGTTCATTGTTAGTGTATAGAAACCCTATAGATTTTACAAGTTGATTTTGTATTGTGCAACTTTACGGAATTTCTTTATCAGTTCTAACAGTTTTTTGGTGGAGTCTTTAGGATTTTCCATATATAAAATCATGTTGTCTGCAAAAAGACAATTTTACATCTTCCTTTTTTCTTTGGATGCTTTTAGTTTTTTTTTTTTTTCTTTCTTTCTCAATTGCTCTGGAAAAAAAATCATACATTTCTATTATAGAAACATATAACCTACCCAAACTGAATCATGAAGAAATTGGGAATCTGAACAGATCAATACCAGTAAGGAGACTGAATTAGTAATTAAAAATGTCCCATGACAGAAAAGACCACGACCAGATGGCTTCATGGCTAAATTCTGTCAAGCATTTAAAGAAGAACTGATACCAACTCTTTCCAAATCTTCAAAAAAATTGAAGAAGAGGAAATACTTCCCAATAAATTTTGTGAGGCTAGTCTTACTCTGATACTAAAGCCAGACAAAGGCACTTATAAAACTACAGGCCAAAATCATTAATGAACATAGATGCAAAAACTTCCACAAAATACTATCAAATCATATTCAGTAGTACATTAAAAGTATTGTTCACCATGATCAAGTGAGGTTTATACTGAGATGCAAGGTTGGTTCAACATATGAAAATCAGTAACTGTGATTCACTCCATGAGCAAAGTGGAAAACAAAAACCACTGATCATCTCAACTGATGCAGGAAAAGCATTTGGTAAAGTTCGACGTCCTTTTATGATAAAAACTCTCAACTAATTAGGTATAGAAAGAATGCCTCTCAACACAATAAAGGCCATAGATGACAAACCTACAGTAAACATCATACTTTATCCTGAAAGGTGAATTCTTTTTCTCTAAAATCAGAAATAAGACAAGGATGGTCATTCTCACCACTTCTGTTCAACATAGTACTGGAAGTCCTAGCCGGAGCAATTATTAGACTGAGTCATTTTCAAAATTATATTATTTGTTATATTTCATTATTCTTTTCAATCTTTTCTTTGGTATTTATGGATTATAATTTTGAATAGGATACCCTTCTGCTTTGGGAGAACTTGGAATCTAAGCCTGTGTCTCCTACACTCTGGATTTTCAAAAGTGATGAAATTAACAGTATAGGTGTTGTCAGTCATGCAAACCAAACATTGAGGGAATTGAATCCATTTCTTAAATTGTATTACAATACCTTTGAATAGTGGTAAAGCATATGTAGAATTGTATGCAAGTTTTATTTTAGTTTTTTGAGAAGAAAAATTGTACTTATGTAAGTCACCTATTTCCAAAAGAATAATGTTACTTGGAAATCCAGGCTATCCATCTGTTACACAGCAAAATTAAGGCAAGAGCAAGAGGTTGCGTACCTGGTCGTCCCTCATTCTTCTGAAGCCTGTGCCCTCCCAGACACACTGCAAACCTGCCGCTGTCACTCTCTGATCAGACACACTGCCGAAACTCGAACAGACACCTATCTTGCCGAAATAAGCATCCCACATCTAGTCAGTGGATGGAGCAAGATGTTAAATAGTAAACCCCTGTGGGAAAGGAAAGCTGGAATTTTAAAAATAAAAATAGATAACAAAAGAAAAAAACCAGAAATGTAATGGCATTTAAAAGACAGCTATTGAAGATAAACATCTGCTCTTCTTAATGGGCTAATAGCTTCGTGGGGGTCAAAGATGCATAATTATGGCTTAGTGCTGGATCTTGATGCTTTTTGTTTCCATGACACACAGATACTCTGGTGTAGTAAGGTTAGCACCTGAATTCTCATGGCATTGCCTGTGTAGACGCACCATAATTTATGGAATAAATCTAATATAGTAGCTATTTCATGGTGTGTGTGTGTGCGTGCATATCACATATATCATACACACCCACACTTAAATACTGTTATAAAAAAACAAGTTGTGATATCTAGCTTTTAAAAATGTGACTAATCAGCATTACGAATTTCAGTTATTGTAGTTCTTCCTCTCTCCGTGATTTTTGGCTTGTTAATGGTGGCTGGATACATCAGAACACAGTGTTTCCTTTACGTCTCGTGTAGAGAAGAACCGCAACTGCGTCACGGCCTTTGTCCTCTTTCCTCTAACAGGACAGAGGAGGAAGAGCTGGTTCCAGAATTTACAGAAAAGGGATTGCACAAATTCGTGTTTGCTAACCGAGCTAATATACTAAATGTATTCTTGTCTATAAATAAAATAAATCACTATGTATATATCATTAATAAAGACACACTGAACCTTTCACATTATGTCAAATTATTAGAATTAGGAAGCCCGAGGAAGGGAGGGCAAGCCAATAAATCCTGAATATGCTAAGTGATCATTAGTGCTGGGTGTGATAATTGAAATTTGCTTTGCCGTAATTTCATTAAAAATTCATAACGGTTCTAGCCTTTCTCTTTCCCTTTCTGTGCTGCTGGGAGTTGAACCGTGTTGGCAAAGGATGCTCGGGACACGTACGTGTTGCTGACAACAGTGCTGCGGACAGGAGACGGAGGACAGACGTGAGGAAAGGTCATTTGCATTAGTAAGAGGCTTTCTTTGGATCCCGAGCTTTGGTTTTTACCTAGAAGTGTGCTTGTACCTAACACTAGGTTTAAAATTTTCGGAGATTTTTTTTTTTTTTACTTTATTTCTAATCACATAATGCCTTGTACAATATTCTGGTTGATATTGAGTTCTTGGCAATTATTCTGGAGGAATTAATGTTACAAACTATTTTACCTCTTAGAATGATATTTTCCATGATCTATTTAGGGATATTTCTAAAATATCGCACATGGGATGGAAATCATTGACATAAATGTTTTCTCTTCCAAAAGCCTCCCAGAGAAATGTGTCCCATATAAACACCCACTGTAGATCACCTAATACAGGAGGTTCTAAGGCATGTTATTTTATAAATGAGTCTGATTTTATCTCATGATCATCGCCAATGCATGGGTTTGTTTTCTGAAGCTTTGGGTGTTGAGTCTGAGAAACCGGTTACGGTTTGGATACTTCAAAATCTCCCGCATGTTCTAGTGTTAAAAAGGATCTGTCAAATTCAAAATGCATTTTGCTGAATATATTATCCTTTAGAAAATAAGTCCTTTGTGTTTTCAGGACAATTCGACCATGTGTTTTTAATCCATTTAAAGTTAGCTTACGAAAATGTTTATTTGTAAGAGCTCTTAGAAGTTCAAGGAGCCTTAAGAATGTGATTTTCCAGCCATTTGAAGCTTTTATCTCAAGGAAGGTCATCTCCCTTTGCTAAGAGCAAAACAACTTGAATCTCTCATGACTGAGTTTTCCATAAATCTTGAATTTCATAATGTTTTGAGACATTCTAAAAAATTAAATATTTATGGTCATTCTCATCTTAAACTTTAAAAACTAGATTTTAGTTTTCATAATTAGTATAGTGTCCTAGTTACCAATCTATGCAAGTCCTCCAAGGTATCTGTCCTAAAGACACCGAGGTATTAAAGGAACAACCTTACAATTACATGTTTTGAAAGACAGGGTTTCATCCATTTATAAATTCCTTAAAGGAGATCTGAAATGTTAAAGTGTAGCCTTTGACAGGTTTGTGCTGTATATAAAATGCAATCCATACCAAGATCACTCTTTTTTGCAAAGACTAAACAATAATTCATTTGGCCTAAATTTGGATTTTACCAA
>RJWJ010023952.1:0-25296 GCA_004363605.1 Indri indri
CAACCATTGAAATTGTAAAAAAAAAAAAAAATGCATGTATGTACAGCTGACCTATGACAATACTAATAGTAACGCAATGTTTAATATACTATTTTGCACATAGCAGAAAGAAAAAAAAGAACAGGAAACACACCACACCAGAATCATAATGGACATGCTGGTAATGTTTTTCTCTATGGAAGAACTAAATAAATGATTTAGATTTGATGCTCCTAGAATATAAAATACAAACAGGATTCAGCTATAGTCCTCTAGCAATGCCCATATTAAGTAAGATAGCCTCAGGGCAATCCCTTAATTAATGTTTTCCTCCACTTGAAGTAGGTATTTTTAATCTCCATTGTACAAATGAATGAAATGAAACTGAGCATGATTAAATAACTTGCCCCAGGTCACACAGCTAGTAAGCTTCCAAACTAGTACTGAATTCCAGTCTGTCCCTTCCAAAAGCCCACATTCATTCTACGTCACCATCCTATGAACCAGTAGAGAAGGACCACTGTTATGGTCCTTGGGCAAAACCAGGCTGAAGAGAGAGTCTACACCAGAAAGAGGAAGGCCCCTGGCTCTTTAAAATTCTAATCAAGAGCAGAGATTTACTCTCCTTAGAAAATCTTTAATAGTAGTTTAAACCCTTTATGAAAACCCTTAGGAGCACTGTTACATCGTGTTAGTAAGAGAATACTTTTAACCAAAGGGGAAAAAAGGTGTTGAAAGGAGGGGTTTTTCAGTGAGTCACACATACCTAGAAGTGAGTGGTTTTCTAAAAGTCTCATAAAACCACCAAGACTCTTAGCAAGGAAGCTGAACCTCCTGATATTTGCCAACACATTTTTCCAGAGTCTGGTAAACACACACACACACACACACACACGCACACACTCCGATACGTCATTTCCCCCCATTTTCCCTTTGAAACTAAATCTAACCTGTTCCTTCTCCTCTACCCCCTGAACGGTGACATGTTGAAACAAAATGAAATCCGTCTTTTGCTCCATTCTCTTACTTTTGAAGTATACCAAAGAGGACCAGTTTCTCAGTGCCAATTCAGAGCATCTTTGTCCTGGCTTTTTGTTTCCAGTTCTATCTATAGTTTTTCTTTATAAAATAAGTAAGATGGCACTTTAAGACCGAGTTTCCCACTCAGTACTTAAAGTACTTTGGTTTTCTCCCCACGTATGAAGTAAGTTTTCAGTAATCCATTCATGATCCTCATTTGGGCTAGTGACTAATACTTATGACTAATAGCATCATGATGACTATTGGAATTGAAGCTCAAAACCTGCTTCTACAACAAAAGAGAAAATGCCTTTGCTATTTTTATCGTCAGAACCCTTTGTCTCCTTCTGAGTCTTTGCTCCAGGATCTAAGGGTGTTGCGAATAAGTAGCATGAGGTTCTCAATTAGCAGTGTGTGAGTTATCTCTCATAAGCAAATTAGGGAAATTAATGACACAGCCACTAAGGAAAATCATTGCAGGGAACAATTAACATGGTGTTATTGCCTGCCTCTTCTATTCAAAAGCCAGCAGCTACATTCCTTATAAAATCGTGCTGTAAGTGTTTGCTGTTGATGCCTGCAATCTAAGCTCTCAGGAGTACAGTTTGTCCCCTAGCAAGAAGATAATAGCCAGCACAAACCAAGAAATAAAGAGCCAAACAAAATGTGACCCCATGCTGTGCTAAACCCACTGATCCTGATACGATTAGACATTATTACACAGTACAGAAGCCTCAGTTCTTATGGGCTCATGTGTTGGGCTGCATATCACTGATGTCACCTCCACCAGAGGCTAATGTTGCAGCTACACCATTGCCTGGTTTCAGTAAACTTTCAGGGATCACGAACGAGGGAGGCATGGGACAAGATCCTGAGAAACAAGAGCATTTGCTTAGTGTAGAATTCCTGATCACCCAATTTGTGTTCACTTAAAAGCTATGAGAGGGAGGGGTGAAGCCTGGGAGAAGAGAGTTTGATTTCCAACTGTATTGAACGTGATGTGATTCTGACTTGTTTGTTTTAAATGTTTTATCAGCATCTTGACTGTTCAAGTCGATGAAGACAAACGACATACGCAAAACCTGACGGTGGAACAGGCTGTTGAAGTTAAAAAGCTGTTCGTTGGGGGTGCTCCACCTGAATTTCAGCCTTCCCCACTCAGAAATATTCCTCCCTTTGAAGGCTGTGTATGGAATCTTGTTATTAACTCTGTGTAAGTGAATCGCCTAAATTTTGTTGTTTTGGTATAAGGATCACCAGTGCATCTACACCATTCAAAACCATAGAGGAGAAGAAAGGAACGAAGATGTTCAAATTAGATTTAGAAAATTGCACTGATGGTCTTAAAAGGGGGTAGGGTATCTGATTTAACTGTAAGGAAGCAAGACGATGAAAAGTTTTAAAATGTGTTTTATTTCAATTATATTTTCTTAGCCCCATGGACTTTGCACGGCCTGTATCCTTCAAAAATGCAGACATTGGTCACTGTGCCCATCAGAAACCCCGGGAAGATGAAGATGGAGCTGTTCCAGCTGAAACAGTTACCCAGCCTGAGCCAGCTCCCACCCCAACCTTCCCTGCACCCACCCCAGTTCTGGCATATGTGAGTCTTTATATCCCCATTGCTTTCTAATTTTTACCCAGCATTTTGAATCTTTTCAGAAGGAAAATTACTCAGGATATCTAGTATACTCTACTGCTACAATTAGAGGAAGGGTAACCTGTCTATAAAAGCCTACTCTCACATCTTCGTTGGATTACTTTTATTTACATACATATATGTTCTCCTTTAGTTTTTTCTGTTTATAAAATAGTACATTTTCAGTTGAAAAGTCAAAAAGCACAGAAATATCCAGAATCAAAACTAAAAGCCATCTATAATCCCACTGCACAGAGGCAATCATATTGATTTTCAGTCACTTTCATTTGCATTTTACGTAATAGATCACATACCACGTATACAATATGGTATCCTGTTTTTAAAAACTAGTAATACACAATTAAAACTGTTCCAAATATCATGAATGTATATGTCTAATATGATTTCATATGACATATATACACATGCACACAAACACAGAGACACACAAAATATTTTATAATGTTGGAGGTAATATATCCTTGATTAGAGTGTGGACTCGGAGTCATAGACTTCCTGTGTTCAAATCCCAGCACTCTAACCTACCACCTGTATGAATTTGGGAGGGTTACTTAGCTAATCTATTCCTCAGTTTCCTCATCTGTAAAATGAACACATATATCAAAGAATTATTATCAGGATTTTAAAAGATAGTGTTTATTAAATGCCTGGCATAGACTAAGCATTTAAGAAATGGCATAATTACTATATAGAAATAATAATAATTACTGCTTTCAAGTGCTTACTATATGCCAGCTACTGGCTAAACAATTTCCATTCAATATGTATGTCATTCTTATAACAAATCTATAAAATGTAAAATGTCATCCCATTTTTAGTTGAGTTAATACGCATTACCTAGCTTAAGTAACTAATCTACTCACATAGCTAGTCAAGGGCAGAGTAGGAATTTGAATCCAATGGTTCCGACTCCAAAGTCTGGCTCCTGATCACTGGAACACTCTGCCTTTACAATTTATTCTACTTTTCATGGCTCATTCTGGGCTATTTAGAGTGTTTCCAGTTTTTCTCTATTAGAACCATACTCTGATGAGTACCTTTGTGCATCGAAGTTTTTCATCATTTCTGGTTATTTTCTTAGAATAGATTCATAGATTAATTATGAGGTCAAAAAATGACTATGAAAAAAATGACTATTTTTTCAACACACATATCCGAATTGCTTTTTCCAGAAGCTACACCAATTTACATTCTCAACACCAATATATCAAAGAGAGTCAGTCTCACTACACTCTTTACACATGTATCATGTTTATAATACATGCCAATAATGGGTGGAACATGTTGTCTTGAGTGAAGATTTTGAAAATTCTTGAGTATCTCATTGTCTTCGTTAGTTTCCATGATGGAATTGGTTGTTCGGGAGAGAAATGTGCTCCTTGCCACTAGAAATATTTATTAAATGAGAAAGCAAACAGTCATCATTCAGGAAAACTGGTGATGTATTCCAAGCATCATTTCATCCTCTGTAAAATATGGACATTACACCTACCTTGCCTATCCTGTGGAGTTATTGTAATAATCAAATGAAATAATGTGTGTGGTAGTTCTTTGAAAATTAGAAGAAGCACATCCACGTAGCTACTGTGAGGAATCCCTGCATTTATTGAATAACTAGTGTGTGTCCAGTACTCTACTAGGCATTTTATATCCATTATTTCATTTGATCCCCACAAGCTATTGTTTTATTTACATTCATTTATACTCCCGGAAGTATTATTATCCCCATCTCACAAAAGAAAATACCTAAGATCACCCAACTAGCTGGTGGATGTATCAGTCATGTGGGGATTAGTACTCAAAGTTAATTTCCTCCTAAGGCACCCCTGAGATCCACTGCATGGATTTCAGAATGTCTCCTCAGCTCTTTCGTAATATGGCCTCAGGCTCGATCTTTCCCCAGCAAAGGGAAGGTTAATGACCTTCCTTCTCTTTCCGCTTGCATCCTTTAAAAGCATGTGTCTCCTAGCCTTGAGAATGTGTTCTCAATTGAAGAATTCAAAAACATCATGAGTTGAATAGACTTTTTTGACCTTGGATCCTGATGTCCACTTATAAAACTGTTTCTAGAAGAAAACAGAGCCAAGTTTCTAAACAACTAGCTTAGAATTATAAATTATAATTGGCAAGAGCCCTGGAGATCATCTGGTCCAATCGCCGTCTTAACACATGAATTCCTTTTATATGATACTTGATGTGGGCTTGCAGCTTTTACTTTGAACACTTCATTAATGAGGGTTTTCCGGTGTTACGATGAGGCAGACTCTACTTGCTAGAAAACGATTGATTATACTAAAGTAAAACTGTCCCTGTAACTTCTACATAATGATTGTGTTTCTATAACCAAACACATTACATTTATATCTTCTCTATCTGATGTCCCTTCAAGGATTCTCCTTCCCTAGACTAAATATTCCACAAACTCAGGTATTCTTCATATAACCTGATTTCTAACTCTCATACTCCCAGTGATTAATATTCTTAAGTTTGAAATATCCCTTTCAAAACATGGCACCTAGAATATGCTATACAACTTAAAATGAAGTGATCAGTTCAGAGGACAGTGCAACCCCTTCCTCCCTTAGTCTGTTAATGTTTCTATTAATGCACCTGAGAATGCTTTAATGTTTTTAACACATGCATCATGCTACTGACTCCTAATCAGGTGCCGTATTTGGTCAAAGTAAAACCTAGTGGGTCTTGTTGTCACTAGAACTTCCTTCAGTCAGGTATCTCAGCCTTTCTGTGTTGGTTTGGTTTGGTTTGGTTTTTAGGGGAGAACCCTGCTGGCTTCCACTGAACACTTTACTTTTCCAAATGGCCACACGAACTTTGTTTTATAGGGCATTGCAAGCACATCACATTTTTTCCCTTTTTTCTCAAAATAAAGATACTTGCCCATCTGGGACTGGAGATTTTCACTCATTTGAGTTTTTTTTTTATAACCTTCTGTTCTAATTCCAATTTCCATTTCCTCTCAGCAGTGTAGGTTTTAACTTTTCCAAAAACAGAGCCTTCCCTTTAGTAGATGAGACAGAAGCAAAGGAGTTGAGTAGCAGCCCAAATTGGTTGGTTTAGGAAGAACTGCAGAACATCAGAGCTAGAAAACACCTTGAAGATTCCAATTCCTAATTTACACATGAGGAAGAAAAGCCTTAGAATGTACAGCATGGCTTGAGGTTACATCCATGAGTAACAGTTGGCACTAAAACCCAGATATATAAATTCCAACTGCTGTCTCCTCTTCTCTTGCACATGACACTTATTAATGACTGTGTGGTCAGAATTATATTTCTAGAACTTTCCATCTCTATTGAATTACATTGCACTTTAGAGTTTCTGTCTGATCTTCTCTTTTAATTTGATTTGTTTATGTTCTTTCTTTTTTGTGTGTGGGAAGAGGTGTCTTGTTTTTAAAGGTTACTAACAGTAAAAGGATTGACAATTTATTTTATAACAAATATTTATTAATATCCTACTAAATGCAAATATGAATAAGATATCATTATTGCTAACCAGGGAAAAAGAAAGACATGCTTCTCCTGCCATGGCCCACCGACCTTTCCTCAGTGAGCTCTGGCAGGTTATGTGTCCTCTCTGAATGTAAGATAACCCACTGAAAAATAAGAATAATAATATCTCCCTTCAAGGATTACTATTATGAGGGAAAAAACTATGTATTGTGTACAAAGCACAATTCCTGGCTCAAAGTAATACTCCATCGCTCTATTAATTCTTCTGTGTTACTTTAACTATAACTTCTGTGTTAATTTAATTGTATTAATTCTTCTATTTAGTTTAACCTTTCACACTTTTAGTCTGGGGACATGTGCTAGGAAAAGGGAGTGTGGGGAGTATTCTATTTTTAAGCAATTACAAACTCCAGCATGATATGGTTCTTAGATCTCAAGTCTCCCATAATTTTTAATTCTCACCATTTTCTTTTTTTCAGTCAGAATTTATATTTTTAAGAATTATTTAAGAACTAAGACTTAGGTTCTTAAGTTAATTCCTTTGGGGGAACTGCCTCTTTGCGAGCCCATGTTTGTTCTAACACAGTTAAAAAATGACCTCCTGGTTTCAGTGCCTTCTTTTTCTCCTTTCCACCAGTCACACCCAACCCTGCCAGCCACTTAGGGCACGAGGACAATCCTCGCTGTACTATAGAGCAACGCAGTAGTGTCTGCAGAAAGCCCTGCCCTGTGAAATGGATTATGTCAATCTCGTGATTAATTCATGTTAGGACATCACATTATAGATTAGACAGCATTTCATGCATATTATCTCATTCGATAATGCGGAAGCTTATCTTCCCTTTCTGCTTCTCCCTTATTTTTTGCCCATTTAGAGCTGGAGAAAACATTTCTGCACATTACATCTTTGGATATTTCTCATGAAGGATGGCAGGGTGTGGGGGTGGATAAGAGCCTGGATGTTGAGTATTACAGATATTTGTTGACATGTTGAAATGTATCGAGTTCTCTACAAGTATGTACACTATTTATACCAAGTCTTTATAACAAGCAAGGCCTGTGTGGATTTGTTTGCAATGAGCTGGCTGCTTTTTCTTTTTAAACTTGAATTTTATTGGAAAGTTGAACTGTGAACCTCGAAGTTTAAAATTTGAGAACTAAGAAGAGCAATACAAGAGGCCATGAAGAGTTCTAGTGCTGATAAGGACTCTTTAGAAGTTAGGGGAAAGAAGTAGGCAGAGGAGGAAAGACTAGGGGGGGAAAGAAAGTGATTTCTCCAGCAACTGTAACGCTGCAACTTTAAAAGCTAAGTACAGTCAAGGCCAAAGGATAAATTGATTGCATACTGATATCTATTTAAAGAGAAAGCAAACATTTTCCACACTTCAAGAAATCTGTTCAGGAGTTAATGTGCCAATATTACTATAAAATACCCTCTACCCACCAAAAGAACTCAACTGAACATAATTCAGTTTCTCAATAAACAGCTTGAGTAGGGATTGTATGTTTCAGAACATTAAAGTCAGTGCCGTAAAAAGTATCTTTTGCTTATTCATCCATAAAGAAGATCATCACAAATCAGCATCAGATGTGATTTTAGCCCATATTTATTAGGGAAATTATTGACTCATGAAAGAAGAAAATTATGCAATTTTATGATGATTCATCATTTGGTGCTTTTGAGAACAAAGATGCCATTTTTTGATAAATGCAATTTAAATCTCTGCTCAGGGCCTATCTAAATTCAAGGGATGCTTACCAACGAGTCATATGCTATCTCGAATCTAATAACTCATTTCCAAATGCCAGCCACCAACCGGCAGTTAGAAATGACCACTGCTTTATTCTGACCTGAAATTAAATGACTGCTCTAATAATCAGGTGCACCGTCACGGTAGACTCCCTGCCATGGTAGACTCCCAAGTCCTGTCTGCCTACAACTTGTCACCTGCTAAGCAGAGACAAATAAAAAACAAGCACATCCTGTCCTCCTTTCATACCACGCTTTCGCCATATGTACTTATAGTACTTTAAAGAGTTCCCACAAGGTGGCAGAATTGTAACACGTGGAGATTGATGAGCTTCTACTGAGACCCTGATTTTTTTTTTTTTTTTTTACTGTTGTTTTAACACATTTCAGAGATCAGTGTTTCCAAAACAATACAGGTGAAGCATCACGTCCATCAAAGTGATGACTCCTTCAAGCTCATATTAGCTTAGAGGAGGAATATTCATCTTGCAATGCCTATTCTTTAACGATTCCTTAAAATTACCTCATTAGAAGATCTCTCCTCCTACCCTTTTTTCCTTAGCTTAGATTTCTATGGGAAGCAGGGTTGAAAACGTCCTTACTGACAAGCTCATTTCATTCCTGTGCAAAACACAGGGCACTTTCTGTCCCATCCTACATGTTCCCCTTTAAAATGCTAGAAGGAAAAAAGAAGGTTGAGCAGCAGGATGAGCAGCTTCTCCCACCAGGGGACGTGAGGGAGGAGGACGAGAAGATGACCACAGCAGGCAAACCGAAGGACTGGCGCTGCCCTGCACCCATCGTAACATCAGACCCGGTTTCAGTTCACCCAGGGGAGAGTGATGCACAGAAGACATGATCCAGTCTGGTCTCCCTTTAACCAAGCCAGGAGAGAGATCTAGATTTGCACCAAAACATTACCGCATTAGTGGTCAGAGAATTTTCATCTCATTTAAATGCTAAAGTACAACCATATAAAAACCCTCTTACACCAGCACTTCTCAGTCCTTTTCCAACTGACAGTCGTACAGAGGAAGGTGATCGAAGTTATCTTAAAGCAATACCCATAATATCCATCTTGTTGCAAATCGATAATAGTAAACATCATCTTGGATGTCCTTAAAGAAAATATTTATCTTAATGGTTTTATACTTTAAGGTTACCTGTTAGAGTGATCAGCTTTTTTCCATTCCCTTTTATACCATTGGCCAATCTAAGAATACTGTTTTATTAACCACTGCTTCTGCCTGCTGCTTGAGATTTATTCACTGCAAAGGCGAAGCCGGATCCCCTCCGGGAGGCGCTCCTCTTCCTAAGTTTCAAGTGCATGTGTCATGAACTGATTCTTAAAAGGACCTGAACAAAGTCCCTGTCCTTTTCTGGTCATAGTTTTTTCTAAAAATGGCTTAAACAGTGCCTTTCCCTCTAGAAAATCTGATAGAATATGACAAATGACTGCTGCTCAACTCGGGACCAGTTTTGGAAACACCTGTCCACTCTACCAGCAAGCGAAGTTATGGTGTTTGGTCTGCCATGGGACAAAAGCTCTCCACAACATACAGCTGCTGCCAATAAAATAATCTTTACAACTGCCACCTTGGCAATTTTAAAAATTATATTAGAAAAGTTATTTTATAGTAACATCTATGTATAGTAACTGGACCAGGGACTGCAATAATAGCAATAATATGGACGTAACCTACTGCTGGTTTTCTTTTAGGCTACACATTATTGTTTCCTAATTCTTCAGCAGTCGTTGACCTTTTCAGTCCCTCAGTTTCCAGAGCTGAGGGTTTAAAGATGTTTTAGTGAAATTCTGCCCCTAATGGAATCACAGCAGATAGGATTCTCTAAGACATTTCTGAGGAAAACTGCAGGTTACGTATGTTTGTTGAGATGGTCCTCTGTACAGGAAATGTCATGAAAGGTTAATAAATGATCCCAATTCTATTAATAGCAGCATTCATAATGAAGACATTAAGGTACCAAAGCCTCTCCATTTGGGCTCTTTTTGCGGGCAGGGTAATAAGGAAGGTGCCACACGTTGATTCCAAAAGAGGCCATTCAGCTGTGCAAATGAATAGCATTTTCCTGTCCTACCCACTGGGTTTTTGCATGGCTGTGTGAATTTCAGCCACAGCCTGCTCTTTCTAGCTGACCATCTCCTGGGAAGTAAGAAGGGAAATACTTCCATGAAGACCAATTTTATAGCATTTCAAAACACTTTAAGCCTTTTACCTGCTGTGGCAGAGTGCTCCGTTTGACTGAAATCAAGAAAAAAGAGAACAAGGCTTTCCCTCATCAAGTCAAAATTTCCTGTGTGCTGATGAGTCATCTCTGAGTACACTATTTGGGAAGAACACTCTGCATCAAAAGCCTGCCTTGGGCTACTGGAGAACCTCTGCTGACTCAGCGCTCAGTGGGGCAGTGGCCCAGCCAGAGCTATTAAGTGCAGATCTTAAAAACAGATAGTTGGTGAGAGAGAGTGTGCAGGTTATTTATTTTCTCATGCACTGTGTGTTCTAAAAGACTTCCTAAGCAGCCTGTACATCGAGCTACCTTGTATGAAAAAAATAGAGAACAGGGAAAGGAACTGTGGCCTTGGTAATTTAAGGAGCCTTGATTATTTATCGAGCTATGCTTTAGAGTAGTCAAATATGATCCTCATAGCCAGCACTGGCTGTATAATTCACAAGGCCTAGTGCAAAATGAAAATTCAGGGTCCTTGTTCAAAAATTATTAAGAATTTCAAGATGGTGACAGCTGAGCATTAAACCTTGTTGGCTGCACAGCCGTGCACCTAGCTCTCCCCTCTTAAGCACCCTAGGAAGCTGATCTTTGAACAGTGGCAGTTGAAATGGTGTACAGTGGGTTACATTTTTAAAATGTTCTGGGTTGCCTAGCAACTGGCTGAGGGCCTGAATTGGCTGACTTGCAGGTTTAGATACACTGTCTTGAAAGTCTAAATTCATGGAAACCTTCTAGTGGACCGATAATTTTCAAGGAAAAGTAATATAGTGGGAGATGGAAATGGGGAGGGCAAGAAGGAACACATTTTCTACTCTTATAACCTGGGTGGCTAGCTTGTCATTTTCTCTGTTCAATCTTCTAAGAATAAACCTCTTCACAAGTGAAGTAAAAGTGAAAAGGAAATTCTAGTTTTCTCAGAAATATAAACAATATTTTTTCTTAGATGATAATGAAAATATTAATCAATACATATTTTTGATCACATTCATTTAGCAATCCAAGGGTATGATATAAGAAAACTGATTCCCATTCACTAATCACTTAATAATAAGTACCTACTATGTTGTAGATTACAGAGATGAATAAGAGACAGTTTTTATTTTTAAGTAATTTAAGATTATATGAAGACATTAATATATAAGAAACAGTTGGACAGCATTTCCTGTCTAAAGAACAGAGTCCATAATCTCCTCTCCTTCTCTTCTTGGTATTTTACAGGGTCCTTGTGCTGCAGAATCAGAACCAGCGCTCTTGATGGGGAGCAAACAGTTTGGGCTTTCGAAAAACAGTCACATTGCAATTGCATTTGATGACACCAAAGTTAAAAACCGGTATGTGTTATTCTGAGATATTGGGAAAGAACTGATAAATGAAGAACTGAGTATTCTCATTTAATCAAGTTTAATCAACTACATTTATTAATTAATGAGGTTAGTTGTTTTTTTTTTTTAATTCACTGAGTACAATAGAGAATAGAATTCTATTTTTCTTAGCCTAAGGAACCCAGTTGAGGAAATCAGTAGCCTTGGAAAGTTCTTGTCTCTGAAAAGGTCTTACTTTCTTGTATGAAAATGCACCCATGATCTGACACCAGACTCTATTTTAGCATAAGTATGTTTTTATTTTTCTGTTTTACTCTGCACGCTTTTGTTTCACAGTCTGACAATTGAGTTGGAAGTGCGAACCGAAGCTGAATCAGGCTTGCTTTTTTACATGGCTCGGATCAATCATGCTGATTTTGCTACAGTTCAGCTGAGAAATGGATTTCCCTACTTCAGTTATGACTTGGGGAGTGGGAACACCAGCACCATGATCCCCACCAAAATCAATGATGGCCAGTGGCACAAGGTAATAGTCCCCCAGATGTTGGCAGGACCCTAAAAGGGGGTTCCTAGGTGGTGGCCATTCAGCATTCCCCTGATACCAGTACTATTGTGCCAGTGGAGGCACTGGCTCTGGTGTTACTGAATGCGGCAGAGGTTGAGAATAAAGCAAGTACCACAACAGTATGCAACTGCCACAACCTTGGAAAATGTGATCAGACCTGGGTAGATTTATCTTTGACCACTTACATGCCTCATCACTGTACTACAAGGTTCCATCATTGTTATAGGGCTGTGGTTCTCAAACATCTATCTACAAACTAGGGCCAGGTAGTTGAAGACATTTCCACTGTTCTAAATGAGAAACACGGGACAACAGAATGTGTTAATCAAATCATAAAGCCCTATGTATTCAATTTAAGGGAATAATATTTACTCTGAGATTATATTTTCCTACTTTTAAGGTGCCAAAAGGCCTCTCTTTTATGAAATAATATTTGTCCAAAATAAAAATGGGTAATACTAAAATGAGTCCTAAGACTTACCCCCCACCTCAATACACACTGGTCTGAAAACCAGGAGTCTGGGAATGTCTGCTATAATGTGCTTAAAGGGCTCTAAGGTATCATTTCCACTGACAGCCATTTGGAACAACTTTTAAAATGTTGGCCTTACACCCAGAAACTGGTACTGTTATGGGCACAGAAGGCCCATTTGCCAGCCTACTGTCCTCTTTGGCATGACTGCAAGTAGGTAATATACTGCCTGATTCAAACAAAAACTCAACATTTGTCTCTGCAGCTGTGATGGCCTATTAAAGTAAAGCTCCCCTAGGTAGACCAATAAAAGTTTTTAATTTTCAGAGTAGGATATTGTTGGATGTTAGAGTTGATATATTAACATACTTTGATTTGTCATATCATATGGACAGCCAAAGAACCTTAAAAAAAAAATACAGACTCAAAGTCAACCAATTTGTTATCTAGAATCTTCATATTTAGGTTAAGTATGGAATGTCCAATTTCCTTAAATACTAAGTTTGACAGTTGATATCTCTGACATTTCACCTTGACACTTCTTATTTTATTTTTATTGCAAAGGTATATCCTCAGTCTTGCAAAAGCACGTTTTGTCTTATGATTATCTCTCAAATCTTTTTTAGAACAATTTTTGTAAAACCATGGATAAGTCAAAAATTCATTTTATTTTCGAATATGAGTACATTGTGGAACCAATGCAACGCAGACAGCTCGAAATATCAACGAAGTGTTTGGGAAGGATGTGGCTAATGAATGCCCAGCACAATGATGGTTTGAGAAGTTCCATTCTGGTGATTTTAATCTTGAAAATGAGTCACGTGGGTGATCTGAGACCAAGGTGGATAATGATGAGCTGAAAGCTATAGTGGAGTGAATCCATCTCAACCTATGCGTGAATTAGCAGCAAGGTTTGATGTTACTATTCCAACAATATTCAATGACTGGAAACAAATGGGCAAGGTAAAGAAGCTGGATAGACGGGTAGTGCATGAATTAAATGAGCATCAGCAGAAAAATCATCTTGGAGCTTGCCTTTTTTTGCTGTCACAACATAAAGGCAAAACATTTCTGCACCATATTGTTATGTGTGATGAAAAATGGATTCTTTCTGACAATCGCAAGCATTCACCACAATGGTTCAATAAAGATGAAGTGCCAAAACACAGTCCAAAACCAAATATCCATCCAAAAAAGCTAATGGCATCTGTTCGGTGGTCCAGTGCTGGTATTATCCACTACAGCTTCATGAAACCTGGTCAATAGATTACAGTGGATGCCTGCTGCAAACAACTGGATGAAATGATGAGGATGCTTGTGATTAAGCAGCCGAGATTAGTCAATAGAGACAGACCAATCCTCTTACAAGAGCATATGTCACAAAAAACAAGTCTACTCAAACTACAGAAGCTGGACATGGGAACTCTCTTTCATTATCCATATTCACCAGACCTTGAACCAACTGACTACTACTTGTTCTAGGCTTTGGACCACTTCTTGCAAGGAAAAATATTGTTAAGAAATTGAATTCTCAGCAAGCTGTGGAAAACACCTTTCATAATTTCATTGCCACTGACTCTCCAGGCTTCTTCGCTGCTAGCGTATACAAGATGGCAAAACTTCGTTAATAGTTTAGGCATATACTTTGATTAATTGTACTGCCTCTTGTTTGAGATATAACAAACTACACTTTTGCTTCAAAAACAGACATTTCATATTTAATGACCTAAATATCTACTAATATTTATGTCCTAATATTTACTTGGGAGCTTATGACTACCAAATACTGATCCTAATGAAAGAACTCTCATTAAGGTTTCTTCTCATCTCTGACTAGTAGAATAATAATATGACATGTGAGAAAAAGACATATTGTTGAGCCATGGTGAGGCTGGGGTTAAGAAAGGAGCTTAAATACTATAATGAACCAAATTAAAGACAGATTTTATTTTTGAAGGTTTTTAAAAATTACTTCCCCAATGAGAATAGGTAAGCGTAAAGTGAGGTGTTAAATTACTCTAATCCTGATCCAGACTCATTTTTAAACCATCGTTGTACTCAGCATTTCTCAAGCTTATACGCTCCTTTTCCTAAATTTAGACTTGCGTTTTTTATATTCAAGCCAGTCTTCACACCCCTTATTTCATTCTATCTCAGAAGATAATTCACTCCACTGCCATAATTTCAGCATCAGTCAGGTTTCCATCTTCCTCCTTGACTTTGTACTGATCAGCTGCTGCAGAAATGGCATGCAGCTGGGACATGCTGCTCTTCCTTTAATTCTGCATGCGGGCCTGTTAGGCAGAGGGACATAGCATATCTGAAATTGTGTTGAGAGCCCAGGCTTTGCTCAATCTAAATAATGCACTTTTAAAACTGGACATGTATACTCTGTTTTCTCTTCAGATCATATAAATCTTTTGCCCGTTAAAACTGGACATGAATTTTGCAGCCCACTTAATTCATGACAGTTATCGGCATGCAATTTCCTTATGACACCCCTACCTCTTGATACATATGCACATTTGCAACCTACAGAATAAACTTCAACCTAAAACTTACTCAGGAAAATTTTGCATTCTTTTGGCAATGGTAGTCATGGAAAAGATGGGGTTTGAGCTATTCTGTAAAATAGATTTACTTTTACTTCTATTATGGGCTTCACTAGGCACTCTGTAGGTCGTTTCTCTTTTTCATGGAAATATCCTAAAAGTTCTTATGTCTTGTACTCTGCATACTTGGAATTTGTTCAAGATTGGCATTAATGCCAGCCTAGAATCTTGTACCCTGCAAAACTAAGCTTCTTCTAAAAGGAGAAATAAAGACTTTCTCAGACAAGCAGAGACTGAGGGAATTCATCAAGACAAGACCTGCCCCCCAGGAAGTATTCAGAACAGTGTTACACATGAATCAGCACAATAAACACCCACCTGTGTAAAATCATCCAAAAGCTAAAGGTCAAAGGTAAGATACCACAATGGCTCAAGAGAGAAAACAAAGCAACAAAGTTCAACTCAACAGGGTGAACAGAAATCTACCTTATCAATTCTTTTAATAAATGTGAATGGCTCGAACTGCCCACTAAAGAGACATAGGCTAGCCAAATGGATAAATATACACAAGCCAAGTATCTGCTCTTCAGGAAACACATATAACCCACAAAGATGCATTTAGACTCAAGGTAAAGGGATGGAAAACAATATTTCATGCAAACAGAAGCAAAAAGAAAGCTGGCATAGCAGTTCTGATTTCAGATAACTTAGCCTTCAAATCAACAAAAGTAATGAAAGACAAAGATGGTCACTACATAATGGTGAGGGGTACAATTCAACAAGAAGACACAACAATTCTAAATATTTATGCACCTGACTCAGGTGCACCCAGATTCATAAAGCAAATCCTACTTGATCTAAACAAAATGATAAACAGCAACACTGTAACATCCGGGGACTTCAAGACACCTCTGACAGAACAGGACAGATCCTTCAAACAGAAAATAAACAATGGACTTAAACACAACTTTAGAACAAATGGGCCTGACTGACATTTACAGAACATTCTACCCAAAAACCACTGAATACACATTTTTCTCATCAGCTCATGAGACATTCTCTAAAATTGACCATATCCTAGGCCACAAACCATATCTCAACAAATTTAAAAAATAGAAATTATACCATGAATCTTCTCAGACCAAAGTAGAATAAAATTAGAAATCAACTTCAACAGAAACTCTCATCTCTACGCAAAGTCATGGAAACTAAACAACCTTCTGCTGAACAATTATTGCATTAAGGAAGAAATTAAGATGGAAATCAAAAGAGTCTTTGAACTATATGATAAAGGAGACACAAGTTATCAAAATCTGTGGGACACAGCTAAAGCAGTCCTGAGAGGAAAATTTATATCCATAAATTCCTACATCCAAAAGATAGAAAGATTACAAATCAAAAATCTAATGAATCCTCTCAAAGAACTGGAAAAGGATGAGCAAACCAACCCCAAACCCAGAAGACGAAAAGAAATAACAAAGATCAGAGCAGAACTAAATGAAACTTATAACAAAAAAACTATACAAAAGATTAATAAAACAAAAAGTTGGTTCTTTGAACAAATAAACAAAATTGACATGCCTCTTGCTAGATTAACAAGAAGCAGAAAAGAAAGGACTCTAATAAGCTCCATCAGGAATGAAAAAGGAAAAATTACAACTGATACCATGGAAATACAAAATATCATCTATGAATACTATAAAAACCTCTATGTACATAAACTTGAAAACGTGGAGGAAATGGACAAATTCTTAGAAACACACAGCCTCCCTAGGCTCAATCAAGAAGAAATAGAATTCCTGAATAGACGAATATCAAGTACAAAATTGAAGCAGCAATAAAACATCTTCCTAAAAAGAAGTCCCAGACTAGATGGTTTCACACCCAAATTTTACCAGACCTACAAAGAAGAACTGATGCCTATCCTGGAGAAATTATTCCATAACATTGAGAAGGAAGGACTCCTCCCCAACACGTTTTATGAAGCCAACATCACCCTGATACCAAAACCAGGAAAGGATGCAACAATGAAAGAAAACTACAGACCAATATCCCTTATGAATATAGATGCAAAAATTCTCAAAAAATGCTAGCAAACAGAATGAAGGTGCTTATCAAAAAAATAATCCATCATGACCAAGTGGGCTTCATCCCAGAGATACAGGGATGGTCCAACATACACAAATCTATAAATGTAATTCACTACATAAATAGAAGCAAAAACAAAGACCATAGGATCCTCTCAATACATGCAGAGAAAGCATTTGACAAAATGCAGTACCGTTTTATGATAAGAACACTTAACAAATAGGCATAGATGGGACTTACCTAAAAATGATGCAAGCCATGTATGACAAACCCACAGTCAACATCATACTAAATGGGGAAAAATTGAAAGCATTCCCACTTAGAACTGGAACCAGACAAAGTTGCCCTCTATCACCACTTCTATTCAACGTAGTGCTGGAAGTCCTGGCCAGAGCAATCAGACAAGAGAAGGAAATCAAGGGCATCCAAATGGGGGCAGAAGAGGTCAAACTATCACTCTTTGCTGACAATAGGATCTCATATCTAGAAAACCTCAAAGATTCTACCAGTAGACTACTGGAATTGATAAACAAATTCAGCAAAGTCTCAGGTTACAAAATCAATGTACACAAATCAGTAGCATTCCTATATGCCAACAACAGTCAAACTGAGATCAAAATCAAAGACTCAATACCCTTCACGATAGCAACAAAGAAAACAAAATACCTAGAAATATATTTAACTAAGGAGGTAAAAGACCTCTACAGGGTGAACTACAAAACACTAAGCAAGGAAATAGCAGAGGACGTAAACAGGTGGAAAATCATACCATGCTCATGGATTGATAGAATCAATATGGTTAAAATGTCTATACTACCCAAAATGATCTACAGATTCAATGCAATCCCTATTAAAATACCACTATCATTTTTTGCAGATCTAGAAAAAATAATTCTATGCTTCATATGGAACCAGAGAAGACCCCTTATAGCCAAAGTGACCTTAAGCAAAAAGAACAAATTGGGAGGCATCAATTTACCAGACTTCAAGCTATACTACAAGGTTATAGTAACCAATACAGCATGGCACTGGCACAAGAACACAGACATAGACCAATGGAACAGGACTGAGAACCCAGACATTAAAACCATCCTCATGTTGCCATGTGATCTTTGACAAAGCAAACAAAAACGTACACTGGAAAAAATAATCCCTATTCAATAAATGGTGCTGGGAAAATTGGATAGCCACATGTAGAAGACCGAAACAGGATCTACACCTCTCACCACTCACAAAAATCAACTCACAATGGATAACAGACTTAAACCTAAGGCATGAAACTATAAGAATTCCAGAAGAAAATGTTGGAAAAGCTCTTATGTAAGTCATAGGCCCAGGCAAAGAATTTGTGAAGAAGACCCCAAAGGCAATCACAACAGCAACAAAAATAAATAAATGGGATCTGATGAAATTAAAAAACTTCTGCACAGCTAAGGAAACTATCATGAGAGCAAACAGACAACCTACAGAATGGGAGAAACTATTTGCATGCTACATGTCCCATAAAGGGCTGATAACTAGAATCTACACAGAACCCAGGAAAATCAACAAGAAAAAATCAAACAACCCTATCAAAAAGTGGGCAAAGGACATGAACAGAAACTTTTCAAAAGAAGATAGACTAATGGCCAACAAACATGGAAAAAAATGCTCAACATCTCTAATCATCAGGGAAATGCAAATTGAAACCACAATGAGATACCACTTACCTTCAGTGAGAAAGGCCTTTATGAAAAAGTCCCAAAAGAATAAATGTTGGCATGGATGTGGAGAGATAGGAACACTCATACACTGCTGGTGGGACTGCAAACTAGTACAACCTATGTGGAAAGTAATATGGAGCTACCTCAAAGAGCTACAAGTAGAATTACCATTTAATCCAGCAATCGCATTACTGGGCATCTACCCAAAGGAACAAAAGACATTCTATAAAAAAGACATCTGTACTCAAATGTTTATAGCAGCACAATTCACAGTTGCAAAGATGTGGAAATAACCCAAGTGCCCATCAATACATGAGTGGATTAATAAAATGTGGTATATGTATACCGTGGAGTTCTACTCAGCCACAAAAAACAATGATGATCTAGCACCTCTTGTATTATCCTGGATAGAGCTGGAGCCCATTCTACTAAGTGAAGTATCTCAAGAATAGAAAAACAAGCTCCACATGTACTCACTATCAAATTGGTATTAACTGATCAGCACTTATGTGCACATATAGTAGTAACATTCATCAGGTGCCAGGCAGGTGGCGGGGGGAGATATATTCACGGGAGATAGATATATTCACACTTAATGGGTGCAATGCACACCGTCTG
The DNA here is from genome assembly GCA_004363605.1 of Indri indri. NCBI lineage: Eukaryota > Metazoa > Chordata > Mammalia > Primates > Indriidae > Indri > Indri indri. The sequence goes on from RJWJ010023952.1 coordinate 19,453, forward strand.
GGCAATGGACATGCCTGAAGCTCTGACTTGGGTGGGGCAAAGGCAATATACGTAACCTAAACATTTGTACCCCCATAATATGCTGAAATAAAAAATTTTAAAAAGATTGGCATTAATGACCCCTCCTCTTTTTTGTAGATTAAGATAACACGAATTAAACAAGAAGGAATTCTTGATGTAGATGATGCCTCCAACAGAACCATCAGTCCCAAGAAAGCTGATATCCTGGATGTTGTGGGAATGCTGTATGTTGGTGGGTTACCCATCAACTACACTACTCGAAGAATTGGTCCAGTAAGTATCTAGTTCCTTCTTTGTTGCCTAAATATCTATCTGGCTGAGTCATTTATTTATGTATTTTGAATTATTAGGCCACATAGGCCCATGATCGCTTATAGGTGAATAGGAAATCATCTTTTCTGAGAAGTGACAAAAGGTTTTCTAGACAGATCTGACTATGAGAGCAATACCACACACTGCTGAGTGTAGACCCTGGAGTCAGAACCCCTCAGTTTGAATACCTGATTAACTATTGACTAGCTGTGTGCCTTGAGAAAATTAATCTTTCTTTGGCAAAGTTCCCTCTTTTGCAAAACAGGGTAATGATAATACCAAACAAAGTTGCTGTAAAGATTAATTGAGGTTATATATTTAAAGCATTTGAAAGAGTGCCAGGCATATAGAAAGCACTGGACAACAAGGAAGATGAAAATGATGGTATTCATGGTGTTGTTTCAGGACTACAGATTTATAAAATATTGAGAGAGAGTATTTAGAGCACAGTTGTCCAATTTTGGATTCAGAATTTAAAGTCCTCACAATGTTCTGAATCAATATTCACGAAATAGTTCTTTGTCAGACCATGTGTTCTGGTTTGCTTTGGAAGGCAGTATTCTGAGAAGCACAGGGGATTAATGTTTTTAGAGAACACACTAGATACAAATGTGATACATCTCTATACTCAGATTAGAACACATGATAACATAGATTTGTTCATTCATCAAAGACAATTGCTGATTATAGTTGTAATACTTAGCATTTGGCTTCTCTTGTGGATGATTAGTATTACTTTGCTTTCATAGCTATTGGATATGCTTCCTAGGTCTATCAAAAGCAAGAGTCTCTGAAGCGACAGTGGCAAAAGTGATTAAGTTAAATTCCTAAAGGCAGATAAAATATAATGGAGCAGCATATGACTGAGTTATTTCTGAATTCCTTGAACCCGAAATGTTTCACGCCAACTTTCAAGTTTTATGTGTATGTTCATTTTCTTAGGGGAGGATCCACTGCTTTCATTAGATCTTCAAAAGGAAGAAGCACTGAACCAAACCTAATTACCTTTTCAAATAGAAACTGAGCATAGATTATGACAAAATGTATATATAGTAAGGTTAATAAACTATTAATAGAAACGTGGAATCAAGGACGTAAGAGAGCAATTAAAACTTACAATACCCATAGAGGGCCCATAGCTCTGTCAAACCAATGGAGACATAATGTGCAGTAATCAGGATATTGGAACAATCATATTGTAGGCTAGATACATCCTAGTTGAGAGGCACCACACAGGATTTGCTGCACCCATGTTGGGAAGTCTGGTGATAGTACAGAGCCCAGGCAGCTTTGGGGGATGCCCTAAGATAACTAGCTGATGACTACGTGCATAGAATACCCCCAAAATGATCATAATCCACATAAAGGCAAAGTCCTGCTAAAATTCAGCATCCATTTTTTCTGACCTGAATGTTTAGGTGACCTACAGCATTGATGGCTGCATCAGGAATCTTCACGTGGCAGAGGTCCCTGCCGATCTTGAACAGCCAACCTCCAGCTTCCATGTTGGGACATGTTTTGCAAATGCTCAGAGGGGAACATATTTTGATGGAACAGGTTTTGCCAAAGCAGGTAAGGCTCTTCCATTTCCTTCCTGTTGAATATTAACTAGGGTTCACTTCTTGCTTATACCAAAAGAGGAAAAGTCCCCAGCATCCCAAACTAGCATCCTTTATTTAAACCAGAAATGAACTTATAGAAGTAATTTTTTTAAAATGCCTTTTAAAAATTCATGTATCTGATTGTGATGAGAACTAATAGAAGAAATAAAGTAAAAGCCTGTTTGGAGAGTTTATTCTTTCTCCTTCACTGGAGATCAGTAACAGCAAAATAAATATCATTCTGCAACAAGGCTCTTAGGTTTACACTACGTAATTTTTCTACCTTCCAGTTTTCTCTTTCTACCTTTCTAGAAGTGATATACCATTCTCCTTTCTTCATCTTCAATTCCTTGCAAGGCTCCATTTCTTGGTCTCCTCCCTGTCAACACACACACACATGCATGTACACCATGCACACACAGTGGTGACCATTTCTTGTTGGTAGTAATGGTGAATGACACCATTCCTGGCTTTCTTTAAGTATTCCCCTCACTCTCTTCCAGGTAAACATTTCCCATATGGGTCTGGATCACTGATCATGAATGTACAGTTTGGAAAGTAAAATTAGAAATAACCCTGCATAATAATTTTTAAAATCTGACAATATACTTGAAGATAGGACCAGTCCTATGATTATTATAAACACATGTGTTTGTTCATTAGAAAGAAATTAATGAGCACATAATATGTGAAGATAATTATAGGAAAAAGAAAAGTAAACAAAATGTGTTTTTTTCTTTAAGACTGTATGATCAATAGTTAAGATTCTGTTTGCTCGGAAATCACAAGAAGGCAAGTAAAAATGATTACACATTGCAAAAGACATATAAGCAAAGTTCTGTTGATTTTTAAAAGAAAGATTAATTTTGGTTGGGGAAATCAGGAAAGGTTTTGTGGAGGAATTGGCATTTGAGCTAGGACTTAGAAGATGATTTGAATGCTCCCATGCAAAAGTTGTGGTAGGTGAAAGAGTAGGACCCTTAAACAAAGCATAGGCAGGAAACTTCACCTATGTAGAAGCAGAAAACTGAAAAACACAGGATATGTTAAATATTGCAACATTTGGGTTATGTTGAACCCCAGATTCCATGTGCTGTGAAAGTCCAAAGGCTTCCCCAAGATTTCTGCAAATTCACAGATGGCTAGCATTCTCTTAGATCTGACGGCAAGCTTCAGCTTCAGACTCTACAGTTAATGGATTGACTGCCATCCTGCCTGGGCTCTTTTGGTTCTGGATCAAACTGGACCAGAAAATTAACCACTTCCCCAATTTCCAACAACTCCTGCCATCCCCCAACACACAGTGCAATGCAATCTACGTGAGACGTGAATGATCAGAGAAGATTGCTTCACTGGAAAACATACAACTTCTACTTACTCTTTGACATCTTTGTTCATAAAAGCTTTCTGGCCACTGATCACTGGCATTTTTATTGGCCTTTTCATTCCCTCTGTCCTCAGCTGAACTTCCTTATGTCATTTCTCCCTTCTCCTTACTTCTCCCTTTCTGTTTTATTTTTCAGAACAACTCAGCTTCTTCTACCATTTATTTTCTGTCTTTTGTTAATGTTTTTTTGTTTGTTTGTTTTTGTTTTTTTAGAGTCAGGGTCTCACTATGTTGCCCAGGCTGGTCTCGAACTCCTGGGCTCAAGTGATCTTCTTACCTCAGCCTCCCAAGTAGCTGGGACTATAGATGCTCACCACCACTGCTGACTACCCTTTACTCTTAAAATCTGATACAAAGCCACCTTTGCCCGTACAAACCCATCAAGATTCTCCGTAGAACAAAAAGTCTTTCACGTAACAAATACCATCCTTCATTGGAGAGTTGTAGCTATGCATAGCATTTATTTCTTACCTACTAAATAAAAGACATGGGAAAATTCCCATGAGCATTTCCCTAACACTCCATGCAGCTGATGTGGTCTAGACTGGTCTTAACAAATCACCTTGTTCCTAAGAGGTAGATCTGAAATACTTGCTCAAAGATTAAGTTAATCGATAAACCAAATGTGGAAAATCATAGAGAAAAGAATTAATTGGGTGAACCAGAGAAGTGTATTTTTGTCCCAGAATTTTCCCATCAAAACTGAACTTGCAATTCCTCTATTCATTAATAAAATGTTTTGTAATTTTTGAACCCTTTCAGATGATTGTAATATTTAGAGTGTCCCAACAAAATCTTGCAGAATAATCACTGAAATGCTTTCCTTAACCCAACAGAGAGACTTCTAACATAATCATACTTGGCTGGGAGATTCTTGGAGTCAATCTCAGTGTGTATTCATTTATTCAACAATATATATTAAACCTGCATGATGTGCCAGATACTTTGGTAGGCACAGGGATAAAACAATGAGCAATATAGACAAAGTCCCTGCCCTCACAGAACTTACATTCTAGGAGGGAAGATAGCAAGAAAATAAGCAATAACTAGAGAGTGTGTTACATGACACAATGGTGGAAGTGTAGGCCATATGGGAGTCTGGAACTTACAGCCCTCATCAATAATTATAAGCGGCTAGCATCTGAATTAAAATCTAATAAAACCATTGCATTGTATAAATCTGAATTAACAATCCCCATATTCTAATCTGCATTTTTAAAAAAAAAATCTTCATTTTACAGTTGGTGGATTCAAAGTGGGATTGGACCTTCTTGTAGAATTTGAGTTCCGCACAACTCGAACCACTGGAGTTCTTCTGGGAATCAGCAGTCAAAAAATGGATGGAATGGGTATTGAAATGATTGATGAAAAAGTGAGTGTCAGCAGTCCCAACATTTCTGATTTCTTCCTGACACTCTTGATGTGTAGAGAACTCTATTCTGAAGCATGGCTGTATTCTTTGCAGGGAGAAAGGCCAATTGTATCGTTTCCTACTTCTGGATTATCTCAATTTGTGTGTGTTTTCAGAGTAACTATTCTGCAGACCAGCATCAACTTTAACTGTGTTAATTCTACAGCAAGCCAATTGTGTTGACTAATAAGAGACCAAATCATTTGAGATCTCAAGCTCTTACTGTGTTGCTATAAGTACACTGTTATTTTCCTCTTTATGAACACACAGACTCTGAAAGTAGTGATTCCAGTGGTAGGAAAGGAGGAGGCTTGGATCATCTAACATCAATCAGCCTCTTATAACAGGGTAGGCGTCTCTCGGAAGTCAAGGTAGCCAACTGACATATCAACTTCTCAATTTTTATTTAAAAGCATCCAGATACCATTTCAAAAAAAAAAAAAGCAAATTTATAAGAGTATCGTGTCAGTTTGCTTATACTTGTTAATCTAATTCTAAACACCTATTTGTACTCTAGCCCAAGCAACAGAGCGAGACTGTCTCAAAAATAAACAAACACCTTTTTGGTCCCTGAAGTGAGACGACTTGTTTAGATGCACTTTGTACTACAGGGAGCAGGTAAAATGAGAAGACAAAGCAGGAAATTTCACAAGTTTCCTCTTTGGCTATTAAGCAGGAATCATACTTTAACTCTGTTCATATTTCCACCCTTGGTGTCCTGTTGCCTCCCAAGAAGAAAAATCACTTAGTGACCTAAAATACCCTTTCCTTGCCTCTTTCCTCCTTCCCCTCAGTCCTCAAACCATCCTCAAAGGCAATGTTGAGGGGGGGAAAAAAGATCCATGAGCTTAGAGGCACAAAAGGATGCAAAAATAAGCAGCACTTAATAGTTTTGTCAAATTTTTAAAACACGCTTTTACTATACCTTGTTCAAGTAAGCTTCATTGTATCACCTGCTTGTAACCACAGTTACCATCGACATGTCACTGTGTCATGTGCATTCCTCACCGAGCTCCTCATACATGCAAAATCCTGTTATGATAAATGCCACCCAGTATAGTAAACTCTCCACTAATATTTACAGCACTGTATAGTCTACAAGCTTTTCACCT
>RJWJ010023953.1:0-25294 GCA_004363605.1 Indri indri
AAAAACTCTCCTTCAAGCTTGTCCTGTGTAATTTATTACTTAAAGGGATGAAATTATAAAAGTTTAATATGTTTTCCTCATTTTCCAATGCTCTATTTTACCTGCCTGTTGGAAATAGAAAAAGATGCACTTGAAACTAATTACCTTAGTAAAATTTTGCTTAGTATTTCTAACTTATTATTTTTACAAGAGACAATCAAACTATTGGTTAGACGAGTCTCCATGGAATATCCATTCCCTTTTAGGACTCTTTCTTCCTAATTATTTTTCTTAGAGCATTTTTCACATCCTTGTTCCTCAAGGTGTAAATAAGGGGGTTCAACATAGGGGTCACAACCCCATAAAATACAGAGATGATTTTACCCTGGTCCTGGGATTCCCTTGACTGAGGTTTCAAGTACGTGTAGATGGCTGACCCATAAAATATGGTGACCACAGTCAGATGGGATCCACAGGTGGAGAATGTTTTGAGCCTGGCCCCTGCAGAGTGGATCCTCAGTACAGCAACTGCAATGCGGGTATAGGAAATGAGGATGAAGGTGAAGGGCAAGGGCAGTGTGAATATGCCAATGACCAAACCCAGAATAAGTCTGCCTGGAGTGTCTGAGCAGATGAGCTTCAACAGGGCCTGCACCTCGCAGGTAAAATGGTTGATGACATTGTGTCCACAAAAATGGGCAGGAATTGCAATAATTGGTATTACTGCCAAAAGGAAGGCACTGGCCCAGGTCACCATGGCCAACTGTATACAGACCCAGTTGTTCATAATGATGGTATAACGCAGAGGATTGGAGATTGCAACAAACCTATCATAAGCCATGACAGCAAGGAGGAGACACTCTGTCATCCCCAGAAATAGAGCAATGGTCATCTGGGCATAACAGCTATTATAGGAAATAGTGGGGTAGTCTCTCAAGCCACTGAAGAGTAAAAAAGGCACTGAATTGCTGGAGTAGCAGATATCGAGGAAGGACAGGTTACTTAGGAAAAAATACATAGGAGTGTGAAGCCGCCCATCAACTCTAACCACAATGATAATGAGACTGTTACCCACCAATGTGATCAGGTAGACCACTACCATGGTACAATAAAAGGCAGTCTGATATTTTGGATGATCAGACAAACCCACCAGGATGAACTCTGTCACTTCACTGCCATTATCAGTAACCAGAATATCCATTTTGTTCTATCTGTTGAGAAAGAAGAAGAAATTGAACTCATTTTAATTTGAGAAACATTTATTGAGTACTTGCTATGTCCTCAGTGCCTATATTAGGTGCTATTATGAAGTGATGTCTATGAAACCGTAGATGTTGTTTGGAAGTTTATGTTCTAATTTGGGAGATAAAGCACTCATATACAGCCTAAGATTAATTTGCAAATTAGCACAGTCCATTGTGAATTTTCATTCCTTCATCTATAAAATGAGGGGTGTCAGACTTCACCTGAAATGTGCTTTGAACACTCCCCTTGAAGAAAATGTGCTATTTTATTGCTCAAATGTGATCAGATGCCTGAATCATGGAATTGCTAATTGTCCTTTCCTGCTACGGATATTTGCCTTTAGCCAATTCACATCCATGACATAAAATATGTGCTCAGTTCACTCTGACTTCTTCCTTTCCCTGCACATCTAATCAATCACAAGTCCTATTGGCTCTTCTTTCTACATATATTTCAGATCTACCTACAAATCTTATCTAGTCAGAGCCACCATCATCTCTTATTTGGACTAATACTTGAGCTGCCTAATAAGAGGTCTCTTTACTTCCATTCTTGCCTCTCTATAGTCTATTTTCCACATAGCAGCCAGAATAATTTTAATTAAACATACGTAATTACGACCATATCCTTTCTATGCTTAAAACTCATTTGAGGGCTTCCAATTGCACTTGGAATGAAACCTAACCTATTTACCATGATCTATATGACTAAATGATCTGACCCTAACCTTATCTTGCACTCTCTCCTCTTGGGCTCACCATGTTCCAGCCACATTGTCTTTATGAAGCACTCCAAGCTTGTTCCCATCTCAGGACTTTTGCACATTGTGTTCTCTCTGCTAGAAATATTCTTCCTACTCTTCTTTGCTTGGTGAAATCCTGATCATCCTTGACATCTCAGCTTGAAAGGAACTTCTTTAGAAAAGCCTTCCATAACATCCCCCTCAAATCTAAATCATATCTTTTTGTTATAATCGTTCACAGCACCCTGAACTTCTGTATTCTTACCAAATTGTAAGCTCGGGGAGGGAAGAGACCCTGACTGTCTTGTGCATGGGCTTATTTTCACCAACTCGCACAGTCCCTGGCACAACATAATAGGTTCAATACTTGTTTGTTGAATGAATCAATGCCAGTTATTTGGCTCTTCTGTCTTACCCAGTATCAAGAAATTGATCTGACTGGAACTGCATTGAATTGGTTGAAGGAAATAAATGCTTGAGGGTAAAAAGCCTATGATGAGCAACACTCGGTATCTCATGGTATTCAGTTTTGTCAATGCCCTGTAGCTTAGAAATAAACTTCAAAGCCTTGCATTTTTGTAGCCCTACAATCAGTCCTTTGCATGGAGAGAAGGTGGTGGAGTTAAGACAGGAAATGGGGATTATTTCATAATTGGAAAAAAAGTGTTTTCACCCTCTTTTGTCCCTCCAAATTTTTATTTGTTTGGTCTAGTTCTGTGAAATATGCTTACTGTCACAGACCAGCTCATTATTAACATCAAGATTTTTTTCTTGGATATTCTGTAATATCTCTATCAAGTTCTAGTCATAAATCAGGATGTTGGGTATTTATAGTATATAGTTACAGACTCACGAAGCAGATATCAGGCCTTGTTGAGAGCAGGCTGTGGATGAAAAGATTTGTCTTAGAAGCTGGGCAGCAGGAAGGATCGTGCAGGCTAATGGTGTGCATAATCTCTCTGGATTCTCTACCTGGGACAGACAAATCTCAGAAGGCAGAAACTCTTATGGACAAGTAATTCAAGAAGTAAAGTGTAGATTGCAACAGGATCTTGAATAAAATCTGATGCAAAATACGGGGGCTGAATAAGAATCAGAACCAAGGGTAGGCAAACTGAAAAACTACTTAGCTGCCATACGACTTTTAAGTAAGGGTGTTTCTACTTGTTACAGAGAGTCATCCTATAAGGACACCTTTGGCTGCCTTTCATGAGAGTTAGAAGACTCCTTTTTGTTCTGTAGATGTTCCCTGATTTGGAATCAGAAAGCAGAATCAATCTGAAGGGAAAGGATTCTTAGAGTAGAGTTATTAGACTGAGACTGAAGCCAGCTTTGATCTGGCCTTTATGCAGCAGTGACATCACAACCCTAGTTTTTGAATCATGTTACAAGAATGAGATTTTCAGGGCATATACTTTTTCAAGGGGTACTAAAGTTTCATACTAGAATGACAACCTATTTAATCATGAAGCCTTAGTTTGGCTTGCAATCTTCACTGTCTTATAGCCCTAAAGATCTCAAAACAAATGCCAGTATAAATAGCTGGAGAACAACACATTTTTGTGTTTATATGATTTATAATAAATGAGTCTCACCAGACTTACCATATTTTTTTATTGAATAATTCAGTGTTTTAGCACTGCACAGGCCAGAATTTTTCTAAACTAACTAGACATATGTGGAGATACCCACACATACATTCACAGCTTTTTGATATTTTTAGAAATATTTTGGGCACACTTCATGGCTTTTCTTCACACAGGTTTCCGAAAGAGGGCTTTCCTGGTTCCACCTACCATGAAAGAGTCTGCTTCCCAGGAGGATTCATTTCATTTTCAATACTAAAATTAAGGGACACCTGACATATTGTGCCTTTCTCTTCAGCTCTTCGGAAGGCTCTCATGAGCTCAAAATATACCTTATGAAATGGATAGTGCTTGCAGACAGAAATTTATATTATTCATATCAGGCAGTATAGAGTGGTGGTTAAGAGCATGGATTCTGGTGCCAGGTTTGAATTCTGGACCCATCACTGATCCACTGTGTGACATTTGTAGTTTGCTTAACTTGTTTATAATTTAGTTCCCTCAATTGTAAAGCTGGGATAACTGTATTATCTGTCTCATAGGGTTTTAGTGGTATATATATATTAGCTGCTATTATCTTAAAATGAGGCCTCACTCAGGAAGTAGCATGCATGACAAAATGAATACCTTGATTGTCTTTCTTTTATGAAGAGCAGAAAGAAGAATTTAATAAATGAGGACAGAAAAACAGCACTATGGTCAGATTATACTGTAGGCCCTCTGAAAGCAGAACTTACATTTTATTTATTTCTGTATCTCCAGTACATGACTCAGTTCCTGACACATGGCAGGAGCTCACTGATTATTTTTGGAATTGGATCAATTTTACTTACCTGAATAGCAAAAACCAAAAAATTATAGGCAAGAAACCACTAAGCTCTCTAAAAGTTAGCTTGAGTTTGATATAGCCCTTTGTGTACTGCAGCATCATCGGCTCACTGAGGTGTTGGAGTCTTTCAAGAGGGGTGAGTGGCAGGTACATCCTGGGAGATCCATGTCAATACTGACCAATCCACATATACGTGCTGATTTGTTCCAAGAGACAGATATAGATTATTTCCTTCTTGCAGGGGTACAGAGTTCTTCATTTGCTCTTACAGTGGATTGCGTCTTGATTTTGCGCAGCATTTTAAAAACCAGCGGATCCAAAATATGAACAATAGAAGAAAGAGAGGAGAATCTTAAATGTTCTCTGCTGCTACATTCTGAGTTTGTTCGTTGTGGTTCCAAAGAAGTGTTTTCACTTCTTTTCAGACTTCAGGGACCAGGTCCCTAAAAGGCAATTAAATCCCACTACTGAGTTGAAGGTGCATAATCATTTGGGAGTGTTATTTCCAAGTCATTAAAATACGTGTAGCTTTTGCCCACTAATTCCAGGACTTTACTAGTGACAATGTGATAAAACTTTTGACTAATATTGATTCCATTTCTGTTCTTAAGTTACCAAGGAATAAAGCCATTCCTAGGATAATTACTGAGTCTCCCATTTTTTGGGAGGGTTCTCAACACAGTGACTCAAGAAGGTCATGAATGAATGGGGCAAGGAGAGCAGCCACTATCTATTGGGACTTTATGAAATCTTTCAATGAAGGACTCAGGTAAATGAAGTTTTGCAAACAGTGTTTACTGAAAGTCTCTTCTTCCTCTTCGCTTTTCCATGACTTCCACCACTCCATCCCAGATATCTTTGATTTGAATAGTGTCTGGAAATCCCATTTTTTCCTAATGCTTTCCTGAATTAGTTTTGAGGTGCCATAGAAACTGTCTCTGTCTACATATAATCCTGCAGCCATTCATTCACTGCCCATTAATTTATTTCATCTGTGTACATACCTAAATGCAGTAGTTTTGTTTTATTGATTTCTTGCTCAGTTGTTCTCTGAATATATGATGCACTCGTTTGTTGTTTTTATGTATATCCTTGTCAAACTTTCCAACTTAGATATCAAGATTTTAGGAGGCAGGAATAAAGCATCTTTTCAAATAGTCTGGCTGAGTGCTACCCAAAATGTTTGCAATGAGATAAGAACAGAATTGAAAGTAAACATTTTAGTAACAATTAAAGTGATTTGACGCTGCTGTGACATTTTATTGTATTTTATCAAATATCAGTCTGCGACAGCTTGGAAATTTTGAAAAAGCTGTCCTTTACCACAAATAATCTGAGAAGCATTGCTTTAGTACTTACATTTAATTAATTCTTGTTGCATATGCACTCTGTGCTAGGAACTATGCTAGGGAGACAGAGATGAAGAGAACAAAGTTCCTGCTCTCAGTGAGCTTATGATCTAATTGAGGATAAACACTCCAAAACAGCTAACTATAAAATAACATGAAAGACGTTAAATTGAGGGTCAAGCAAAATACTATTAAGTAAAAGAAATAGAATTAAATCACCCATCCAGGGTTAAGCAGGGTGGAATTAGGTTTGGGGACAGCTTCACTGAGAAAATGACATTTGATATGGTCCTTGAAGGATAATTGAGATTTTGCCGGGCTTAGAGGGTGCAAAGGGCACTGAAGGCAAAGAGAACAATGTTTACAGTAGCACAGTTACATAACAGATTCAGAGAAAGAAAGTATTGTTTTCCTGGAGCATGGCATCTGTGGAGATGAAGTGGTTGATGAAGGTGGAGAGGTTAGCAGGAGCTTCAATGAATGTTTCATATCATACAGGCAATACGGAGCCACTGGAAGTTTCTAATCTGGGAGTGGAATTAAAGAGGGAGGAAGTAAGATGATGAGATTTTTCCTTTTAGAAAAATAACTCTGGAGATGTTGATTGGATGGCTAGTTTAGAGGGGGGCAAGACTGGACTAGAGAAAAATAGTTAAGAGTTTGTTGTAGTCAGCCTGGTAAGTGTTGATGAGGTCACGAACTAGGACAGACACTGAGGACAAAGAAGAGGTGATGGATTTGGGAGACATTTCAGAGCAAGATTCAATAAAATTCACTGACTGAGTGGTTGTTAAGGGTAAGTGAGAAGGAGATATAGAGGTTAACTCTGAGGATAATGATAATACCATCATGTAGCATTTGTAATATGCTTTTAACTTTTTAACATCCAACATCTATGATCTCATTTGATCTTTCAACCATTCTGTGAGGTAAGTTAAGGAATATATTTTCTCCTGTATGACAGATGCAGTCCAGACAGGTTAAGTGATTTGCCCAGAGTTTCATAGCTTATTAATGGCAGAACCCAGACTAGAATCCAGGCTTCCTGACGCCTGAGCATGTGTTTCTTCCACTCCATCATGAAGTTGCACTGTAAAAGTGCTTGACCTATGGCTCACACTTAACCAGAAACAGTTACTATGCACATATTTAGTGGGGAAAAGGCACAGGAGAAGGCACCCAGTGGGATGAGTGCCAACTACTTTTGAGTCAATAGAAAATTCAGCAATAATATTAGCTTTAACTACAATAACAGTGATAAAAAAAATAGCTAACGTTTATTAAGGACTTACTATGTCCCAATCGTAGTTCTCAGCATTTTAGATAAATTAACCAATTTAATCTTCTTAACATCACTATGAGAGTCAATTCTATGACTGCCTTTCTGTTATAGATGAGGAAACTGAGGCAGAAAGTTGCCCAAGTTCATATAGCTGGTAAGTGTCAGGGTTATATTTTGAATCTAGAAAATCTGAAAACATAGTGTTTTTTCCTTTCTCTGCTCAGCTACAGTTTTACCTTCTTCCTACCACTCTTTTCCAAGGGCTCCCTGAACCCATCAGGCACTCAGAGAGATCATTAATCTAGGCATCAGGAGAATTATATTCCAACCCCAATCCTGTAACTATTGACCTTGATAACATCACAGCCTCTCTGAATCTTTCTGTTATCTGTAAATGGCAGTTAATAATATTTATAGTAACACCTTCTCTGCTTATCTCATTAAATTATTTTGAGGATGATATGAAGTAAAATACCTTCAAGAATAAGATAAACTATAAAGTGTGTAAAGTGCTTTACAAACATAAAATCTAGGAAGATATAAATTTACACAGTAATGTTGCCCATGTACATGTCTTTCCCCCCACCTATACAGTGAACTCCTTGAGGAGAGGGAACAAGTATACTTTCTTCACTACTGTATCTCTAACAATGAGCACAGAACCTACTATATAGCAGACAATTAATAAATATATGTTGGATGGGTGATATATGTGTAGATGCTTGAATGCCCAAGTGAAGGAACAGCCTTGGGATACACTATTTAGGAAGCAAATAGGCACTTCAACTCCTGGCATCTTAGGCTCATGTGACCCAGACATCATAATGACAGCTAACATCTATTGAACTCTCGCTATAGGGCAGGCATTGTCCTAAGTGCTTTATTTTACATAAATGGATTCATATAATTCTAATAATAAATCAATGAAGTAATATTCAACACTGTCCCCACCCTTATCAGCTCTCACCTGTATTGTAAAGTTTAGAAACATTTCCCACACTCCCTTGCCAGTAAAGTTCTATTTTAGATTCCGTCCACGAGAGGTACTTGCAGGAAACTTGGCAAACAGAAGAGAAGTAGACATTACCATTGCTCTTCCTGACATCATGTTTAGGTGTGTGGGCTTGATCAGAAGAGATTTAAGTGACTTATGAGCAATCTCCTGTGAAGCATCTGCTTCCCTGACGTCACTGGCAGCAGTTTCCTGACATTTCTGAAATTTCCCAAGAATCCTGTAATTACTCCAACTGTCTGAATTTGTCAGCGACAGTCCCTTACCTTCCTTCTCACAGCCCTTCCAAAGGCTTTGTACTCTCCTAATTCTCTTTGTTAAATCCTTCCTGCCTGAAATAACTAAAGTAGTTTCTGTTTACCTGATAAAACTCTGAGTGCTACAGGTAGGTTTCATTATTAGCTCCACTTTACAGGAGACCAAAGCATGGAGAGTGACTTGAGTGAAGAAACGGCAGAAGGAAGGACTCAGTCCAATAAGTTTGGCTCCAGGGCCTGTGCTCTAAACATTTATGTTCCACTGCCTCTCTTCAACTGAAAACCCAAATCCTATGAATGGGGCACTTTGTCTTTTTCTTAAATCTCCTTGAATATTTCAATGAAAATTATCATTTTGGGGCCTGTTTTTCTATTTTCAAATTTTCTCTTCATTTTTTGACAAAAACCATCTTAGTTTCAAACCAATCTTTCCATCTTACTTTCCAAGGTGAAGCAAACAAAGTAAGCTTCACTGTGCAGGTGCCTGGGATGAGGCACAGTGGAAGGCTTCTTGGGATGTCTGTGATTGATCACGTGGAGAGGTGATACTCAACCTTAGGAGTTTTCAAAACCCAGCATCGATTTTATTTCACAACATCCTCACAGGGTTCATTTTTATATCTAAAATAATATAATATCAACATAAAATTACATAGCCCTTAGAGTTAATGCCTAGAAATAGAATGTTAATGCTGGAAGGGCCAGAGCTCTGTTAACTAGCTGCTGCGTTTGCCTGCTTTTTCATTCAAAGCTAGCATTTAAAGTCAGGGAGATAGATCTATATATATTGATTTGGAGGAATGTTAATGATATATTGTCAAGTTTAAAAAAAAGCAAGTTGCAGAGTAAATTGATGACATGATTCCATTTTTTTAAGAAAATAAAGAAAACCTATCTAAAATAACACCTACATGCAGAATGTTAGAAATAGAGAGGGCTCTTTGGGTAATTAAACATAACCTTCCTGTTACATTGAGCAAATGTGAAGGCCAGAGAGTGATATAACTAAGGTGGCACAGCTAGTTAGTAGCAGGATCAATTCTACAGCCCCCATCTCCACACTCCACTGTGTTACTCTGTCTGCAGGCTATGCCGATATCAACAAGTCAGCAAAGGGATAAAGAACTAGCAAACATAGCTACCGTTTTGTGGTAGGGACACCATAGTGAAAATATGATTCTCATTTTAAGCTGTAAATCAACCTGTAATGGACAGTGTAATATTTCTCCCCCTAAAAGCAAGATAATTAAAACAAGTAATTTTAACAATTCTAATTTCTGAATTTCTCTCTACCAGAAGCCTCTCTTTTTTCTTTTAATATTTTATTGATTTCACCAATTTATGTTTATTTCACAAAGTTAATTTGAAATGTTTATCTCAATAGTAAAGAACATTTTGCACAAAGTATGAAACTTGCCACAATACCTAGCATAGTGGCTGGATGAAGGTAGAAATTTAGTATTTGTTGAATGAATAAATTAAAGATTGAATTCATTTGCCTTTTTCCTAAATATTTCTTCTTGATATTAAGACATGGCTTCAGTGGCTAAAAGTTCCATATACAATTAAAATTGTATAATTGATGAAATTAGTATAAACGTTGCATTTATTTTGAAATTAAGCTATTTTGATAAGTGGCTTATTCGTCCTCAATCTGTTTTTCTCGTTCAGTGAGTAAACATGTGAGACAGTCCCTATTTGCAGCACCATGTGGTGCCACTTCAACCCCCAGCAGTCAGTGTATGAGGAACACGCTGAGTATCCGTTTGCTCAGTAGTGCCTTGCTTCACATCTAGGTGCTGTGAATCATGTTTTTTTTTCTACCTATTTGTCTCTCCATCAGGCTGCTTGGGAGATGACTTCATCATATATGGTGGAATTGCTCAAAATAAAGTGAGATCAGGAGACAGGATATCTGGGTCTTAGCCCTAGATCTGCTTCCAAATTGTTTCATGATTTTGGAAAATTTGCTCCTTGTTCACTGAGCCTCAGATTTGTCATCTGAAATGAGGTATCTGCAGTAGATCATTGTTTGTCAAAACCTTTTCTTTCAGCTTTAAAACTCTCTTTAAGAATGAAATTATTCATAGAAAACTCCCCTCTCCCCATCGGCAGGCCCCAGGTACCACAACCGAACCCATAAAACTATGTGAATCAAGGTTTGAAATTCACTGCCTTAGGTCCATCGACAGCAAATGGATTTTTTAAGATGTGGTAAATTTGTACAATGGGATATTATTCATCAATAAACAGGAACAAATTACGGATACACGCAACAACATGGATGAATCTCAAAAGCAGGCTGAGCGAGAGAAGCCAGATGCAAAAGAGTACATCTTGTGATTTCATTTATAGGCAATTTTAGAAAATGAAAACTAATACACAGTGAAAGAAATCAGATCAGTGGTTGCCAGGAGTTGGGGGTCAGGGGAAGGATGGGCTACAAAAGGGTACCAGAAAACTTGCGGAGTTTATGGAATTGTTAGGTAGCTTGATTGTAGTGGTGACTCCGTGGGCATCTATCAAAACTCCTAGAATTGCATGATGTAATTGGATAAAGTCTATTGTACATAAATTATATCACAATAAAGTTGATTAAAATACCACTGCATTAAATCATTTCTAGGGTTCCTTATAGCTCAAATATGGTAAGTGGGATTTGGATTAAATACTGACTCTGCTATTTACTGTCTCTGTGGCCCTGGGAAAATTGCTTAACCTCTATGAGTCTCAGTTTCCTCATTTTTCATATGGATTGAAAATACCACTACATCATTGAGCTATTGTGAGAGTTCTATGTGATAATGGATGTAGAGAGCTTAGCTCAGTGCCTGGCTAATAGTACATGCTCAATAAATGTTAGTTACATTTATAATTCTATGACTCCAGATAATTTTATAGACCTAGTTTAAAAAGTTCAGGAGTGGCATATATGTGATACAAATTCTAATTTTGACTTCACTAACAATGATGTATGACTTTAGACAAGGCTCCACACCTACTGTGGGCCTCTGTTTCCTCATTGTTAATACGAGGGGGAATTGTGATGTCTTTCTCACCAATTTCATAGAGATTAAGAATATAATGTAAACTAATAGATCAGGAAGAAGTTTGGAAACGGAAAAGGAGAAAAATAAAACACTCTATGCAAATGTAGAAAATAGCTCTAATACAATTTTCCCATGATTCCAAAGTTAAGTGGAGCAAGGAGATTGTGCTTACATAATAGGGCTTGCCCTCAGTTAAGTTATGAAGTTTCTGACATTTTTCTTCTGGGCCTTTTATTACACCATTCTTTGTCTTATTTTCCAATTTCAGTTTATGCCTTGCCTGCTGCCAACAGTCATAGAAGATTCTCTTGCTGCATAGGTCCCTTCTGTCAGTGAGAAAATGATTCTGATAAGCTCATTTACCTGAGGGTAAGTAACCTAATGGGTAACCACTAACAGTGTTCTATGTGAAGAAAGAGCAAAAATAATACCTCTAATGGCAATTCAAGTCTCAATAGAGATGATATTTGTGGTGGGAGCACTTCCTGAAGTTTCTGATATGTCAGTCACCTACTCTTCCAAAGGTGAAATCAGGTCCTAAAAGCCATTTTCTCTGTCAGTGAAGAAGTGTTTTTTGGGAAGTTTAGAAGCAAAGGAGGTTCATGCTCTTTTCGTCATTACTTTCCTTATTGCCCCTTTAACATCCTTGTTTCTCAGGGAATAGATCAGAGGATTCAGCATGGGTGTAAAAGCCCCATAAAACACTGAGATAAACTTGTCTTGATCAGGGGAGGACTTGGATTGAGGTTTCACATACATAGAAATGGCTGCCCCATAGAAGATTGTCACCACAGTCAGGTGAGAACCACATGTGGAAAAGGCCTTGAGCCTGCCCTGGGCTGAGCGAATACTTAGGACAGCAGCAGCAATTCGGACATAGGAAAGGAGAACAAACCCAAAGGGTAGGAGCAGGGTGAAGACGCCAGTGATGAGGATCATAAGCTCATTAAGGCTGGTATCAGAACAGGCCAGCTTAATGAGGGAGATAATCTCACAGACAAAGTGGTTGATGACATTAGCCCCACAGAAGTGAAGCCTCAGGGATAAAACGAGCATGGCAGTGAGCACAAATGATGCCCCCCATGAGGTAGCAGCTAACCAGATACACACTGGGCCATTCATGACCACAGAATAGCGCAGGGGATTGCTGATGGCAACTACACGGTCATAAGCCATAACAGCCAGTAAGAGGCACTCTACTGTGGCCAAAGCCAAGGAGACACTCATTTGGGTCAAACATTGTGGGTAAGAGAGGTATGGATGGGTAGAGAAACAATGCACCAAAGCCTGGGGCATGGAGGCTGTTCCATAGCAAAGGTCTAAGAAAGACAGGTTACTGAGGAAGAAGTACATTGGAGTGTGGAGGTGGAGGTCAGAGTGGATGAGAAAGATAATAAGTCCATTCCCCAACAATGTGCTGAGGTAAGTAATCAGCACCAATGTGAAAAATGTGCCTCTCCATTCAGGATAGTTAGAGATGCCAATAAGGAGAAACTCAAACACTGCTGTGGCGTTGTCCATGGCCATCCTTCCCTCTTGCCACTAGTCATTGAATGGGTGCCAATGCCGCTGCCTAATTTTACCTGAAAGAATGAAAATAAATATGGGGGGTGTGAGAATGATGGAAAGAGTTAGGGTGTGCAGGATCGTTAGCTTTGTCCTTTTCAGAAGACATGGGACATAAATGGGATATCTGTAATAAGAACAGAGGCAAAGCTAAAAATCCCCTTCTTGACCCCAGGAAAATGGAAAGTTCCCCATCCATTCGAAAATAGTTATACGAGAAGTTCTCCAGCCCTGCTCCACCAAATGTCTTTTTTTTTTTTCAGCTCCTTCTGATGTTTTTATTTTTTTACTTTTTTTTAAATTTCAGCATATTACGGGGATACAAATGTTTAGGTTACTTATATTGCCTTTGCCCCACCCAAGTCACAGCTTCAAGCGTGTCCATCCCCCAGATGGTGTGCACTGCACCCATTAGGTGTGAATATACCCATCCCCTCCTCCCCCTTCCCATCTGCCCGACACCCAGTGAATGTTACTACTGTATGTGCACATAAGTGTTGATCAGTTAATACCAATTTGATGGTGAGTACATGTGGTGCTTGTTTTTCCATTCTTGGGATACCTCACTTAGTAGAATGGGCTCCAGCTCTATCCAGGACAATTAAAGAGGTGCTAGATCACCATTGCTTTTTGTGGCTGAGTAGAACTCCATGGTATACATATACCACGTTTTATTAATCCACTCATGTATTGATGGGCTTGAAAGAAAAATTCACTAAAGAAATTGAAATATTAAAGAAAAATCAAACAGAACTTCCACCAAATGTCTTTTTGGATAATTTTTCCCAACTAAGAAGAAAGGGAAGGGAGGTCATATGCCTGGCTCTATCACATGTTCTCCATTTCCCAAGATAAATCTGATGCATAGATATGGTTGAACCTAGGTTAGCTTGAGTTACTAATCTCTACCAAGAGGGTACCTTCTGACAGATAAGATGTCTTAGCTAAAATACTGTTCATTTTTGTGGTTGTCTCTTGCTCCTAGGTTGTACATGCCTCCATTTTCCCATAATAGCCACATCTAACAAGGTGCCTGACATAGAGTGGGTGCAAAGTACCTCTTTGACCTGAACTTCTTATATAAATGGAGTCGTTTGTGGAATGCTTGAGGTCTGTGAGAACCCTCTGCTAATATCACTGGTTGAAATTACATTTCTAGCTTCTCCTATGTTTTCTGTGCTGTGATTGCTGAGCCCCAATTAGGGATGTGAAAATCTAACGTGATGTTTCTAAAAGTGTAGGTGGTAAGGAGAGGGCCGGAGTGAGCAGCCTTACTGAAAAGGCTCTCTCTTCCCACCCTCACCACTTTCTTGATTTTGTATAGCACATTCCAATATCTGAAATTACATTGACGATTTTATTACTTGTTTATTATTTGTCTTTCACTCAAATGTAAATTTATTGAGGACAGGGACTTTGTCTGCTTTGTTAGCTGGTATATTCCTAGCATCTAGATCAGTGCCAGAAGCATCACAAGAACTGAATAGATAGTAAATGAATATATAAAGGCCTAAGCAGTCATGGTTATTATCCAGAATCTAACTGCTCCTCTTGCCACCTGCACTGCCATCCTTTATTCCAAGGCATCATCATCACTCATTTGGGTTTTGTCTGTAACTTCCTTATTGATTTACCCGTTTCTGGCCTTGTCCCCATTCAGTTCAAATGATTCAGTGAAATTGTAAGTCAGATCAGGTCACTCTTCCATTAAAAAATTTCTTCTTATATTCAAGTGTGACTGACATACAGAAAGGTATACATATTTAATGAGTATATCTTGAGTTTGAAGACAGGTATAGACTTATGAAACAGTCACCATTAATAATGCTATAAATATAACCATCACCTCTAGTAGTCTCATCTTTCTCTCTTTTAGCTTTGTAATAAGATCATTTAACATAAGATCTATGCCCTTTCAAATTTTTAAGTGCATAGTACCATATTATTAACTATGGACTCCCATTTCAACTTCATTAAACATAAATTGCCTTGCTATGACCTACAAGGCCCTCCTTGGTTTGCCTTCCCACTGCCTCTCTGACCCTGGCTCCTACTACCCTCTCCCTCGCTCACTTTGCTCTGGTCATACTGGCCTCTCTCACTGTTCTTCAAACACTCAAAGCACATCGCTTTCTCAGAGCCTTTGATCTTGCTACTCTAGGTTTGTGGAAAACTTGCTGCTCCATATTTATGAAGCCCAGATCCTTGCACAGGTCACCTAACTTCCCTCAGGTCTTTCCTCACAAGGCATTTTTTTCAGTGAGTCCTTCCTGGGTCACCTCATCTAGGAGTTCATATCTATCCCCTGACATTTTATATTCCCCACTCCTGCATTATTTTTGCCTTAGAATTACATCTAGCATACTATATGGCTTATGTATTAATCATGTTTATTTATTGTCTCTCTCAACTGGAATGTGTACACAATGTGGTCAGGGATTTTTTTTTTGTTTTGTTCATTGCTGTGTGCCCAAAACTTAGACTAGTGCCTGCTTCAGGATAGGCACTCAATAATTATTTGCTGAATGAATGAGTGAATGGAGCTCTTTAGCTGTTCCATATTGAAAAGCAACCTCTCTTTTTCTATCTGCCTCTTCCCTTGACATTGCTGTTTATATGCTAAGCACCCCTTAAGGTATAGGTACTCCTTCATGAGACTAACTGTCCTTCCTCTTTCTAATTCCCTCCTTGCAGCTTCTGTTACTCACTGGCTATGGCTCTAGTCCCTTCACTTGCTTGAATTTTCATTTCCAATCTGTTTAAATAAATGATCTGTAAGAGCCCTTGTAGCTCTAACATACCAGAATTAACTGGTTTCCCTTAAATAAAGGGAAAAAAAATAAAACCCTTATTCCTCAGAGCATGGGGAATCTACCATACTAATTTTTTTTTTTTTTTTGGAGAGACATGCAGGCTAGAGAAAGTTTTTGAGTTTTCTAAGGGATAGAGTCTCTAACCATCTCTGAAATGGGAAACTCATTTGTCCTTAAAAGTCTTTAGGAAAGAAGATTTCATAACTCTGCCCTTCCATGTTCTGGCCTCCTAGACTATCCCTGTGTCACATTCTGTACCTCGCTCAGCCTGTCAGACAGGCTAAGGATACAAGGAAGGGGAATCCATGGGTATGAAAGCTTTTGCCATTTGTAAAAAGACAAACAAATGGAAGGGATGGAAGGGGTGATGACCTGCCTTCACAGGTGTGTTCTCAGAGCGTGAGCGACCTGATGCTACTTTTGCCTTCATTTATCACAGGACCCTGAGAAAGAGGTTTTGCCTTGACCTGCCTCCATCTTTCCAAGTGAAAATTGAGAAAATCATCTCTATGGAGAAGGAATGCACAAAGATAAGAGTCAAATGAAACATGAAACAATGCTCCAAAGCCTGTTATATTTTAAGTTAGTAGTCATATCTTAGAACTTTTTGAATATTTGGGAGTATGTTTACCTCTTAATTATCTACACATGGGTTATTCACAGTGGAATATTTTAAAAGATGATGGGCAGGCTGCAGGTGGGAGGATGAACTTGTTTTGCATAGAAGCTGATGGCTGATTATAATGGTTTTTAAAGATCTACATTGCTCCTAGAACTCCTTAAAACCCACTGCTTTTTCTGTTAAATATTAAATATTGATAAATAGATATTTTCCCTGCTTATATGAATCTATCATTCCTAATGAGACACAGGGTATATTTTGTTACTCCGATAGTGAAAGAGAGTTTATAAAGTGTGTATTCCTCAGTCCTCATGAACCCAGTGGAATAAATTGATGAGCCATTTGACTAAAAATTGCTTATCAATCTACGGCTGTGGGACAGACTTATCTTTAAATGGTGTTAAGCTTATTGATAGAGATTGAGATTGAACCCATGACCCAGCCTCCATTAGTACTATATTTAGACCCATAGAACTAAAATTGATGACAATTTCCCTCTCTCATTTAAAGGCTATTTAGCATCTAAATTGAGGGGCCCATTTTTCATTTAGTCTGGGCCCTGCCCTCAATACAGTGGTGTCTTATCCCAGAATTACAACTAAGAGATTCCTGACAAACTGAGTCCAGCATGTTTTCCATATTAGTCCTCTTACCGGCAATTGTTTATACGTCCTAACTTTCCTTTTAACTAATGGCAGCTCCTTGTCTTCCTGATTATTGCCCTTCCCAGACAGATGGTTAAGGACTCAAGAAAAGGAGAAAAGAAAAGAAATTAGAGCCTTGCTCTCTTATCTACTCACCATTGGAGGTACCTCTCAAGTACCAGTAGATGGAGCAGAATGGGACTGCTCAAAAGAACAATTCTCCAAGAGTTGCCAGGTTTAGAACTGCGATGATCTCTCTGTAAACTCTCCTGGCATGATTTTAAAAGCCTTCCCAGCTTTTCAAACACCCAAATGCCTGGAAACCTCTTAAGAAAGAAAATCCTTTTAGATTAGGTCAAATTTCAATTGACAAATCCTTTGATCTGCAGCCCTCGATAATGACATCCAATTAAATTATTTCATTTCTTAAGCAAACATTTCTTTCACTGACATTTGACCCACACATAACCTTATTCAATTTTCTCTAGAAAAATTATGACATATAGAGGACTGAGGTCATTTTAATGATCTGCATCAAGACCCTTAGGTTATTTCAATCTGTAGCCTGCTAGTTTAGATATCTATTGCCTCTTGGCAATATCTATCTATCTATCATCTTATTTCCATGAACTGGAACCTAACTAAACCAAATCGTTACTTTCTTTAAAAAGAGGGAAACAATAACAAAACATTTTGCACCAAAGGCTTTAAACTAAATGGGATAACTTCCAAGAGAGGTCCTGGGCTCTGTACATACCTACGCAGTTTCCTACTCTTTCTCCACCACCTCTTTTCAGGGCTGGGAGTGCAATATACAATCTGACCAAGGTCCTGTGCATACCTCGATCAGTAAAAAGATCTAATGGCAGCTACCATACCTACCTATTAAGGCTGGAAAATTGATTCAAGCATTTCAAAAGCATTATGCCACAGTTGAAACAAACAACAATAAAAGGCCTTTTGGCTAACCCTCATTTATCCGGAAAATATAACTGACCAGAATCTGCCTTTCATTGAGCAGTTGAGTTTAGAGAAACTGAGCCATATCTCCTCTCGTCTCCATGTAGGCTCAAGTCTATCTATCTATATGTTTATCTGGAAGCTGTCTCCAGGCCTCTATGTCTGGGAGCATGTTTGGCTCTGAAGTAAATCTATAAATCCTATTAATACATCTTTGGCCTACGCATGATGTCTGGGGTCCAATTCTCTTCCAGATCCAATTCCAAATGCAGGGAGTAAGTTGATGAGCTGCTCAGTAACTTAAATAAGTTGAAGTTCCAAAGTGCTACCAGACCATTTATCTCACAAGTAGAGTTCAAAGTTTCTGATCTTTACCAGAAAGAAATAATTAACTTCTGAGAGCTTCAGGGACCTCATCCCAAACAGGCAATTAAGTTTTGCCAAGCCAGAGATGTTTGGAAAAAAAAAGAAAAAAAAAAACCCAAGGTGGCATATTGTATAGGAAAAACAAATAAAGAAAAGAGAAAGGAGACCTTTGAGACTGTAAGACTTTTGTATACCACTGCTGGGCTTTCCAGAGAACTAAGAAATAATTCTTTTTTATTTTGGTCCATAGTTTCTTCACATTCTTTCTGTATAAAATTGGTGTCATGACAGAGCATGCAGCTGGTAGAGAAATGTCTATCATGGGACAACTGGGATAGAGAGTGCACAACAGAGAGTGCATGTGTTATCAATCCCCACATTGAAATAGCCCTTATGTTTGCTTTTCTGGTCCCATTTCCACCACCCCAGCCTGCTCAAGCAGCCTCTGTGGGCTCTTTTTCCAGTTGTGCCAAGTCTATATTTCCTTATGTGACATCCAAGTTCAACTATGGCAATTCCTCATCTATCATTTAACATTCATTCACTCACACATGAATACATTTATTCAACAAGTACCTAATGAGCACCCATGATGTGTCAGGCAATGTGCCTCGCACTGAGGATACGATGGCACAAAAATAAAAAATCTAGATGTGGTTCCTACTTTCAGGGTGCTTCCTGTTTGATGGGAGAAACAGACATTAACTAATAATCAAGAATATAAATATGTACCCATGATAAGTGCTATGCTGGCAAACTACATGGTGATAAAAGATGTGTTATTGATTCCATGTTCACTTCTGTATCCCATGAGTCAGGTTAGCTTCTTCACTGCTCATGAGTATCTTCATGCTTACTCCTACTCCTTCTGCACTGATGCTTCTGATGTTCTAAAGCCAAAATCGACCCAATGGAAAAACCAAAACCTACCCAATCTATCGTCCAAGGCTCAGCTTAGTTCTCTGGTTCTTTTGTGTTTCCATGTTATCTGAATCTTCAACTATATCATGGGTAACCCGAAGACAGATCATTGTTTTTCTACTTCTTCAACACTTTTATATGTGTAGTAGATACAATATAGGGTAGTGGGAGGCAGTCTGGGGTAGTGGTTAAGGCTGTGTACTCAGGGACTTACTAGCTCTGTGAACTTTTTCAAGTAATCCAAATAATCTGGGCCTAATTTTCCTTGTTTATGAAATGAGCAAGTACACATAAAATGCTTCAAACAATGCCTGGCACATGATAAGTCTCAATAAATATTAGCATGTTAGCTATTTTTACTTTCCTAATTGGTACTTACGTTTTTTATAGCTGAGACAAGTGAGGCCTATAGCAATCAAGTGAATTGGCTGAAGGTCACACAATTAATTAGAAATAGATATGGATAAAAAACTCAGGGTGTCTTACTTCCAGATTTTGAGAAATTGTCCACATGGTCTTTTCTTTGATATTTGCTTTGAGGACCAAGGTTGCAGATTTTGTAGTCAGCAAGATTTTGTTCAGGTCCTTGGGCGCCATGATATTGGTGCCACATTAAGACACCTATCTTTAGGCAAGATTTGTTTCATTGTGAATCAGAACACAGTGATATTTAGGATATGAGACCAGTTCCTATTACAATAATTTAGCATCAATCAGACTCACGGTAACAGAATGCATCTTTAATATGTCATTCCTTACATTGGCCAGAAGGGAGGACCCAAGGAGAGAGTGGACTCCTCACAAGCTCTCTGGCATTGGACAAGTCACTTCAACTTTCTGGGCCTCAGTTTCTTTGGCTGTACAGATGCTCTCTGAGGCCCATTCCAGTTATGACATTCTTAATTCTAGAAAAACCGTTTCTATTCAAAGCATTCCTTTTGATAGTAGGTCATAAATATCTTTCTTATATATAGAAGACAACAAAGGAGGTTCTCTTAAGACCTGGTAAAAGGGTGCTAGGGCAGATCTGGGTTAAGGTGAAAAGGGAAACACTAATGAATTCTTTAGCTCAGCATAGGAATGTAGCCTAACAGTTAAATGAAGGCCTTAGGACATTTAATAGCAAAAGTTATTATAGGCAAAGGGAAAGGGGTGGGAGTCAGGGACTGAGATGAAAGTGGAATACATTTCACTGATTTGGAAAGACTCTTACTAGTAGAAGACCCCCTTCAGTAACTCTGCTTCTGGTGCGCTTTTGAAAAATTATTAGTCAGAGGACAAGCAAAAGAGAGGGTGTGCAATTTATTCCAAAGGTCTAACTGTGGCAATTTCTTGTCATAGTGTTTGGGTGCCTGTCTGGAGTTATGTACAAATTCATAATCGTAATGTAGCCAGTGACAACTCTGACTTCTCTCTTTCCCTTCTGTTAGGAGGTAGGCCTATGCCATGGATTGGCAGAAAAAAGAGGAGATGAGGTGCTGGAGAGGACTAACTAGCCAAACATCTCATAATAGCCTTTAAACAGATTTCTAAGAAAATTAGTCTCAATGTTGAAAAATGATGTTCTTCTTTAAAGTTGAAATAATGTTCTTCCCACCTGTGTTGCTTTGGGTTGGTCCTGGACAAACAGACCACTTCTAATAGCTTTGTGTCTCAGAGATTCCTTTGGGCCCTAGAGGCATGATTAGCCTCAGTGCACTGCTCAAAGTTGAGCAATTAAAAACTATTTTTTGCAAACCCTCAAAGATGACACACTGGGCATTGTTAAGAAGTTGGCAGACTTGGCAGTTAACTTCACCTGAAACTTGCAGCCCCATAATGACATACTAATTGTAAACAGTGAGGAAAATGTAGAACATTTCCTCAAGATGAAAGTGGAGAAACTTTGAAGGCTTAAAAACACTGAAAAAAAATGTTCTAAACAAACAGATGCCAAGCAGTGGGATTTAACTTCAAAAATGTTTAATGCGTTTGACACGAGAGTTCTAACAAATGCGCTCATCAAAATGACACATATTTTAAAATACTAGACTATCACAGATGACCTCAGTATAAAAATGTAAATGGTCATGGGTAGATCTGGGTTCTAGTCTTGGCTCTGTCATAAACTTGCTTATGACCGTAGTAAGTCCATTAACCTCTTCCTGTTTGTGAAATAATGAACAGCAATCACCATCTTAGGTACTGCACATGGGTTTCATAAGGATCAAATTGTATGCTGAGTGCAAAAGCCACTTAAGGACATAAATAAATATACAAGTTCATGGGATTATTTTAAACCTAGGGTCTGAACGGAATCAGAGCAAGCTGATAGAACTCAGGCTTAGGTCTAAATTTTAGGTTGAACATACTATGGCTTATTGAATTATTTGGAGAGAATATATGTCCACAGATATATACATTAGTCCATTTAATTTCACAATACACTTAAAATGGATAATAACACCTTCATTGTACAGATTAGGAAATAGGCTTAAGAAATAAAATAATGCATATGGCAAGCAATGAAACACTTGCCTAGAACATAATAAACATGTAACAAATGGCAATTAGTATTTTTGATATTCTTTATCATGTAGTCACTTACTGTATTCATATTAGAGACATCATAGGCTCCTGAGGAGGAGACCGACTCGATGAAAGCCTATTGACTCAGTATAGTTCATAGAGAGGTAAGGTGGTGAACCGAATGCAGAGGTTAAGTTTCTAGAAAATTCAGATCACTTGATCTATTGATTGATTCATTGATTCATTTATGCATTCACTTATTAAATAAACATATATTGACTATGTACTGTGGTTTCAGACAATACGTCAGGAGTTCAATGTTCAGAAATAAATAAGCCTAGGTCCTTAACTTCAATGATCTTATTGTCTAATAAGGAGGTACAGAAATTTAAGACATTTCATGCAAAAATGTATTACAGGTGCTTTGATAGAAATACCAGCTACAATGGAAGACTAAAGATGGACTGGTCAATTCTACTGGGGATGACACGTTGTTAGGCAAGAGTAATAGAGGAGGCAATGCTTGAGCTGAGTTTTTAAGATAAGTAGATGCTTGTCAGGAAGCATATAGGAAGGTAGAAAGGAAAATCACAAGGAAGGAGATGCATGTATCAAAGCCCAGAGATGTGAAATCTCCTTCCTAGTTTAGAAAACCATAAGCATGTGAGCATGGCTTGAGCATACCATGGAAGAGAACGTGGGGTAGGAAATTAGGCTGCAGAGTTAGGCCAGAATCAGGTGATTAAAGGCCTTATTCACCATACAAAGGACCTGGACTTTGTTGTAAAAGTAATGAAAAGTCGCTGAAGAGTTTAAAGATGGAGACTAATAGGGTTAGTTTTGGTTTTAGAAAGATCGTCCCGGCATCATTGTGGAAGATAGAATGGGGTGCAAGTCTGGAGAAGGACTTAGACTTACCGGAAGGCTGCCGAAGTAGTCCAGTGAGGCTTGAATCATGGCATATTAGTAGACATAGAGAAGGGGAAGCAGATAAGAGGTATTGCAAGACAAAACTGGAAAACTTGGTCACTCAACGGACTTGAGTGGCAATAGTGATACAGGGATAGAATGAGGAGTGTGAAATTAGAAGGAGGAGGCAAAGGTGACTCAATGGGTATGTTCATAATATAGACAATGAAGGGGGAAAAGCAGGATACAGGAACAGATAATTCAATTTTAAGTGTGATGAATTTGACAGATATTTGGTTTAGTGTGTCTAATAGGAATTTGGGTATATTAATATGATTCTGGGGTACAAAAGAGAGATGTGACCTGATTCTATGAATGCCTGGACCGTTGACATATAGAAGATAACAGAAACTATGGGCTAAATGAGGCCATGCAGAGATTACTAGCTTTCTGATACTGATTTCTCTATGCTTCAGTTGTATCATAATATGTAAAATGGGAAAAATAACAGTTCATAGGGTTTTCTAAGGATTAAAGGAATTAATATTTGTTCTTCTAACAGTGCTTAGTACATGGCACTTAGGAAGCAATATAAAAGTTTCTGCTAGACAAACAAATGGAAAGCAAGTTCCTCGAGAGCAGGATTTTGACTATGTCGTTCACTAATTTTCTAGCTGGTACATATTCTTCTATATGTTTTTGTGAAATTAATGAATAAGTGTTAATTTATTCCTTCTATCTTTTTTAACTTCCATTTTTTTACTCCAAAGAAAGGGCTATTCTTGGAGAGTTGGTGTAGAATTTGAACCTTTAATTCAACAAAAGGCAAGTTACAAGACTGAGTTTTCTTTTTGTTTCTTTTTTCCTAAATGGCTCTATTGAGATAAAACTCACATACCATACAATTCATCCATTTGAAGTGTACAGCCCAATGGTTTTTAGTATATTCATAGATATATGAAACCATCACCACATTCAATTTTAGAACATTTTCATCATCTCAAAAAACCCCTCATACTCTACCTATCCCTATCCCACACTGTAGCTCTGCCTTAAGCAACTATTAATCTACTTTCTGTCTCTACAGATTTACCTATTACTGACTTTCATATGAATGGAATCAAATAATATGTGTACTTCTGTGACTGGCCTCTTTCATATAGCATAATGTTTTTGAGGTTCATCCAAATTGCAGCATGTATCAGTACTTCGTTCTTTTATATAGCCAAATAATATTCCATTGTGTTGATATCACACATTTTGTTCATCCATTTGTTTATTGATTGGCATTTGGATAGTTTCTACCTTTTGGATATTATGAATAATGCTGCTATGAACATTTGTGTACAAGTTTTTCTGTATATCTTGGATATATACCTAGGAGTAGAATTGCTGGGTAATTCTATGCTTAATCATTTAAGAAATTACCAGACTGTTTTTCAAGGTGGCTATACCATTTTACCCTCCCAAAAACATTGCATAAGGGTTCTTATTTCCCCACATCTACACCAACACGTTATTATCTGCTTTCTTGATTGTATCCATCATAGTGAAATTGTATCTTCACACCAATAGGATTGATTTGATTTGCACTTTTTGTTGACTAATGATATAGAACATCTTTTCATGGACTTTTTACCCATTTGTATATCTTCCTTGGAAAAATGACTTTTCACATTGTTTGCCCATTTAAAAAGTTAATTTTAATTAATTTAATTTTTCAACTGTTTTATTGAGATGTAAATGATATGCAAGGGATTGCCTATATTTAATGTGCACAATTTGATGGGTTTGGGCATATGCAAACACCTGTGATACCATTACCACAATCAAGTTAATAGATCAACACAATGAGCATATTTGCCATCTCTCCAAGTCTGCTTGTGCCTCTTTGTTTTTGTTTTTGTTTTTTTTTTGTGGTGAGAATACTTAACATGAGATCTTCCCTGTTAACAAATTTTGAAATGTGCAATACTGTGTTGTTAACTATAGATACTCTCTCTTAATAATTTTTGAAATACACAATACAATATTGTTAAATATAGGCACTATGTTGTACAGCAGATCTCTAGAACTTACTCATCTAGTATAAATGAAACTTTATACTCATTGGCCAACAACTACCCATTTCTCCTTCCCTCCAGCCCCTGGCAATCACTATTGTATTCTCTCCTTCTATGAGTTTGACTTACTAGATATCTCACGTAAATGGAATCACACAATATTTTTCCATCTATGTCTGGCTTATATTTCTGAGCATTATGTTCTTTATGTTCATCTATGTTTTTGCAAATGGCAGGATTTACTTCCGTTTTAAGGCTGAATGATATTCAATTGTATGAATATGAATATACCACATTTTCATTATCCATTCACCTGTCAATGGATATTTGGGTGGTTTCTGTAACTAGCTAGTTGTAAATACTGCTGCAATGAATATGGAAGTGCAGCTATATCTTTGAGATCCTAAGAAAACAGTTCCATTTACAATAACATAAAGATGAATAAATTTCTTAGGAATAAACTTAATAAAGGAGGTGAAAGACTGGTACACAGAAAACTATAAAGCATTCACGAAAGAAATCAAAGAAGACACAAATAGATAGACATCCCATGTGTATGGATTAGAAGACTTCTTATTGTTAAAATGCTCA
>RJWJ010023954.1:0-24861 GCA_004363605.1 Indri indri
AAAATGCCTGTTTTAATGCTGACTGCCTCCCGCTCTCTTTTATCTCATCCCGGAACTCCAATTAGATGTGTATTAGACCTGCTCAGTCAGTCCGGCACCTCTCTTAACCTCATTTCATTTCCGTGCATTCCTTTTCAGAATATCTTCAGATCTGCAGTCCAGTTTGCTACTTTTCTTTTTACTTCTGTCTCCTCTGCTCATTAAGCTCAGACATTAGGAGATACAATTATGTAGTGGTTGAGAGGTCAGGTTACGGAGATGAGCCACTTGGCTCTATGTCCTACTTCTGAGACATACTAGCTGTGTGACTTCAGGGCAATTAATACCTAACTCCTAAAACTGTGAAGGATTAAGTGAAGCAACGTGTAAAAATTCTTTAGAACTGGGCTTGGCATGCAGCAAGAAATAAATCATTGTAGTTGCAATTTTCAGTTTCGAATATATGTAAATTCTAGATGTCCTTTCAGCTCCTTTAAATTTTTTATTTTTGATAATTTTTTTCATGATTTTAATCATTTCTTTTTTTGTTTAATTGCATTGTAGTATTTGTTTGATACTTTGTATTTGGTTATCCTCACATCTAAATTGTCTGACTTTCCTGTTTTGTTTTTCTGCCAACTCTTTCTCACTATTCTTGCTTTTTCAAGTGCTCTGTGATTTCTGAGTGTGACTTCATGTTTGCAGGAACTTTATTTAGGGTACATCTTTGTGGCCTAGGTTTTCAATCAGCAACTTCCCAGAAGATCTGTGTTTACGTTTATTAAGGGAGATATCAATAACTTAAAACCACATTTAAATCAAATCTCTTAGGTTATGCTTTTTTTTTTAAGTGAACAATTAATGTAAATTCAGGCTGGAAACCAACATGAATTTTTAGAGATTCTCCTTTTCCCTTGTGTAAGAGCCAATCACAAAAGCGAAGCATCTTGCTGTTGTCGGTTTGAGATACTGCTGCTGTGATTTGTATTTCACCTTTTCATTGACATGGTAGCACTTCGAGAGTTTTGGTTTTACCACAACCTTATAAGGGCTTATGTCATTCCTCCTGTTACCTGTGCAGACAGGCATTGAAATTGAATCTCTTATGTCCTAGGATGTGTAGGTGACCCAGGGACAGTGATGGGCCTCAGAACTAGTTGATTTCTCTTGATTCATTCTTCTGTTTCATATTATATCACTTCTCAGAATTTATCTTACTATTTTGCAAGCTTATGTATGCATTCAAGGGAATGTTTTAAAATAATTTATCTGGCATTTCTGTATGCTTTATAATAAGAAGTTTCAACATATCTGGTCTATGGCTTTGCTACAAGCAAAATATTATAATTGAGTAGGCGCCCATTCAAATATTTGTTGAATTTTTATTGAGTTTTCTCTTTCTCCCCCAGGACTGCCCTTTCCTAGCACATTTTTTTTTCTGGTTGTTCTTCCTGACTTTCCTCACTGTGGCCACTGGTCCCCTTAGCTGGATTGCTGCTTTTCTCTCTAGGCTTATTGCTTTCAAGTGTGGCTCTTGAAGTATCCATCATGGTGGAGTCAGGTGATGGGAGAATAGTTGGGGTTATTGTAGGCCACAATAATGGGCTGGGTCATTTCTCCATATGTGGCAGTATGCTGTCTATGGGGTAGATTGGAACATGATTTTTATTTTTCAGTGTACAAGCAAATTACCTAGGGATCTTGGTAAAATGAAGACTCTGATTCAGTTAATCTGGAATAGACCCTGAAATTCTAACAAGTTGCTAGTTGATGATGATGCTGACAGACCATGAACCACGCTTTGTACAGCAAGGGGTTAGAAGATAATGTTCCATCCCAGGAAAGAGGATCTTCAGTGAAAGGTGGCATTCCTAGCTGGTGAGATGGGAGTGAGGACTGATCACCTCTAGGCAAAATGAAAAGCGTGATGTAGTGAAAAGCATAAAGATTTTGAAGTCAGACAAGCATGGACTGAGTCTGCATGACATTTATTTAGGAACATACGAGATTCCTCTACTCCCTAGCAAAGGAGTGAATTTCACTTCCTTATCCTCTGCAAGTTGTGCATAGGCACATGACTTGCTTTGTCCACCGCAGTGTTGAGCTGATGTCTCTTTCTCCAGATGGAATAATTTTCTCACCAGGTACCACTTACAGCTTGAAGTGTGGTCACTAGACCTGCAGCATCGACATCACAAGGGAATGTTAGAAATTCAGATCTCAGACCCTCCCCCGGAAATGCTTGTCTCAGAAACTTCATTTTAGCCAGATCACAGATGACTTACATGCATGTTAATGTTTGAGAACATCTGTTCTAGCTCACTCTTCTGTTACTGTAGGGAAAATGAAAGAGCATGTGTTTTGCACAGGCAACATGAGGTCCAAGCAGCCTGCAGTGGAGCCACCGACCTGGAGGACAATGCAGAGAATTGCCTGGACTTTGCATAAGAAAGAAATTAATTTTTGTTTGTGGAGCCACTGAGGTCTCAGGGTTACTTATCACTGTAGCATAGCCCAACCCTTTCTGACTCAAACACTGAGTAAAACACCCCAAAACACTAAATCTTAAGTTCCATTTGGAAAGTTAGGGAATATTAACCAGATGACTTAACTGAGCTCAGTTCTTCTTCTGTAAAATGGAGATGACCACCATATTGGGTTGTTGTGAAGATTAATAGATTTCTACAAAATGCATAGACATATAATAGATAAATACATAATAAGAATAAAAAGATGGCAATTATTGTCATTGGGTAAATGGTCAGCATGGAGCGTATTAGTGTATTGTCAGGATGGAGTGTATTAGTGAGTAAGACAAAATTCAAGACCATGGCTCAGCAAACTACACCCCTGGGCCACATCTGGCCCACTGCCTGTCTGTGTAAATAAAGTTTTAATGAAATACTGTCTCACCCTTTCTTTTGCATGTCATCTGTGGCTGCTTTATCACTACAACAGCAGGGTTGAATAGTTGCAGAGATCATATGGCCCACTAAGCCAAAAACTGTTTATTTTCTGAGCCTTTACAGAAAATGTTAGGTGACCCCTATTCTAAACCCTAAACCTGGGCTAACATGGAAAGGCAAAAGGGATATCCGTGACTTAATTGTCACATGGACATATGGACTCCCTGACGGTTGATGGGAGGTAGAACACGTGGTGTTTGTCAAAGAAAAATTCAAAGAGGCTGGGACACCAGAGTGTCACAATGCCCAGATCCCATGTCGGGTCAGCCCTGATGGGGGGATTTATGAAAAATGTGGATCTCTATACAGTATCCTTGTGTAATTGCCAAGAAGCGTGATACATGGATTTATTATAAGAGGGAAAGGAATTCCCATGGAAGCAAAAATCAAGAAATGACAGCCAATCTCATCCCTTCAGATGGCAGTCTTCTTTATAACGGTTATTTTTAAAAACACGATTCTATTGTTTTCATACTCGGTAAGACACAGCTCTTTAAAAGAGCCGCCAGCAGGCAGTAACAGTGAAAGAACAGTAAATATTTCTTGAAAGAGCTGTAAGTAAAATATGGCACAGTTTCAATGTTGTGTAAGCAAAGGACAATAATCGAAAACTAGAAAATTAATGGTAGGGGACGCGCCTTTGGGCATTTCTCTGAATTAGTGGAGTCCTCTTTGTGCTTATAGCTGGTGGCCAAAGAAGTAATGATCTGCAATGCCAGACCTAATGGTGGATAAAATACAGATGTGTGATGGAAAAACTGGCAGAAGGGGTTAAGCTCCCCCCAGCTTTGTAGACTCAAATCTATGTCCACAAATGGAATCCTACAACTAGCCAATTTGTGTGAACAAAGCAAGACAACTTAAGAGAAAAAGGAAGGATTCTTTCCTTCCTTGCTTCCTTTTTTTCTTTCTTTGCCATCAAGCATTCATTTCTCTTTCTTAATGAAACACCATTGCAATTTCTTTTTAGAGACGCACACCTTCTAGGTTGCGTGCAGCTCTGGTGAGGGCGTGAAAACAAATGTCTTGTCTGCCTTTTGTCAAGAAATGACTGGGGCCAGGCTAGGCGAATAGTGGCTTAGGGCATTGCATCTTATTTAGGTTAAAGGAAGGTGGTTGGTCCTCATTCATCCCAGCAGCAGTCTGAAAATGGAAATTCTCTGGGAAATGGTGTGTCTTATCCTGGCTTCAGTAGAAAACAGAGCCTGAGGAAGGGATTATGTTTAGATGCTTTATGTGGGAGGTGCCTCCCAGAGCAGAAAGGCTGAGGGAAAAAGGAAATGAGGCAGGAAGGGCTGTAAGGTGGTACATTACTGCGCTGGCCTCTGCTTGACAAGTCAGGGACATGTAGAGTAGATCAACAGTTGCATCCCGCAGCCCAGCGAGGAGTCTGCAGACAGGCAGAACAGAGACGCTGTTGGAAGAGTATACTGCAGAGAGGAAAGGGGAAGAACTTTGTTTGTTGAGATTTTTTCTGTCTTCCGTCTCCATTGGTGAAAACTAACTTCATGGCATAGAGCTCTCCTTACCATCCAGCCCCTTTGGAAGCCTGTAGGAGCCAAGGACTCCAGGAGATGAAACCTCATGGCCCTGTTCACACATGGAACTGTTCAGCCCCTGCAGTGACAGAAGCAGAAGAAGCTGATGACCCAGGAGACCAGTGAAGTTGCACAAACCTGGAGTGGCACATGAGATCCGAGAGTTAGAAATACGTGGTAGTATTTAAAGCTTGACCAATCACTTACGTTTTAGTTGTGAATGTGATTGACGAAAAGATTATGCATAAAGTTTTAGGAGCCGAGCTTAGAAAGGTCGCCCATCATTTGGGACCATATTCCACCATCCAGAACTTCAGCACACAGTCCATGGCCTCACCTAATCGTCGGAGCAGGGTGGGGGCTTTGTGCCTGGTTGGAAAAGCCAACAGGTTTTGGAGAACACACAGCTCTCTTTCTGCAACAGCAAAGATACATTGGTAATAGTCACGCTTCTTACCCTTGCACCGCACTGTATATCATAGGCGTTGTGCAGGAGAGAGTTTATGATTGTGGGTTGTATTAGAAGGCGTCCAATGGCATGAGTAATATTCTTTCATATTTGTATGAAATATGTCCAGTTAATGCCACCTTATCCAAAAGGGCTTTAATGACATTAAAGAGGGCTTAAGGGAGACTACTAAAGATGATCAAAGGGATAAATTTCATGCAGGTGGATTAAAGACACTGGGGCTGATTAGCCCAGATTAAACAATGACTACACCAGAGAGATTTTCTGCTCGAGATCACTTGAGCACCTAAATTTACTTTGCTCCTTTCTTTTATTTTTCAATTCCAATAAAAATGGCCAAAGCATGTATAATTAAAGATAAATCTATGTCTGGAAAGAGAGAATCAGTGCTTCTCACAAACAAAATGTAGGATAAGGAAGAGAGAAAGGGCCATCAGAATGCAGCTCACATGTGGAGGAAAACTTCTCCCTGGATACACCCTCGTAAGGGTAGGAAGGCTGCTATCCAGGTGCGGCTGGCAGCAGGCAATGCAGGGAAGAAAAAATGCCCACCCTGGCATACTTTGCCAAGTGATCAAGAGACAAGACTCTTCAGAGCAGGGTCCTAGCCCTGAGTCACACACCCACCTGGTGCATATGGCAGGAGGCTGGCAAAGTCCTTGAAATGGGGCACCACTGTGCCAGCCCCCTGCAAGGCTGTGTGTTAACTGCAGAGGGTACTTGCTCTGTGTTCTAACTACCAACAGCCACACAAAACACACAAATAAACAAACAG
Organism: Indri indri; assembly: GCA_004363605.1. NCBI lineage: Eukaryota > Metazoa > Chordata > Mammalia > Primates > Indriidae > Indri > Indri indri. The sequence goes on from RJWJ010023954.1 coordinate 5,728, forward strand.
TTCTTCACCGGGGAGGTTGCCTCTGTCTACAGCAGCCTGGAGTTCATACCCTTCCTCCTCCTTACTCCCCAGGGGCCATGGCATTGGCCTCAGAGAAAAGTGAAGTTGCAGGAAACCTAACGTGCGTTTTGTGTTTCCTTCAGCTGAACACTAAATTACTCAACCCGGGAACCAACTAAGTTTTGCCAGAATGCATTTCATTCAAGCTCCTAAACATGAAAAGATAAGACAAAACAAAACAAAACAAAACATTAACCTCTTGCCACAGTGATAAGTAGACAAAAACATGACTATGCTGCTGCATTTAAAGATCCATCATTAATATCCTCAAAGGTATTGTTGATAGGATTTGAGAGATTATGAAACCAGAGTAGCTGTGGACAGAGAGCAACCATAGATCAAGAATGCGTGGGATTAAATGGAAATGGTTTCTGAATATTTAAAATTGCAATTAGAACAGGAAAGTGTGCGTTGGATACTGAAAGAGGTGAATTGAAAGATGAAATTTAGAATGCCTTGTAAGTCAGATTTTCAAAAAACAAAGAGAGGGAGTTGATGAGGAGAAAGACATGTTATGGAGGACAGACCCTAGAAACACAACATGATTATAACAAGGCAAAGGAAAGTAACACTAAGCAATGACAGAACCAAGGTTCTCTGAGAAAGAGATTTCAGATTTTATGGAGAACCAGGCAAAATTAAAGGCATCCATGTATCCGGGTGATTGTTTTTTTAAAGCAATCAATATTAAAGAAAAATGATATAATCTCTCTGGCAGGGTAAAAATATTATATGAAGATTGTACAAAGGATGAAAAATAATTAGACCTTTCCTTTTTGATAGTAAGTTTCAGAACGCAATACGGCAATAAATAGAGTTTTGAGAGCCAGTGATTGTGACCTAAAATTCAATATTCATTTAATATACTCACTTATAAAGGTAATAAAAAACATTCTTAAAAAGGACGGTACTTAGAAAGTTTAACAGCCACATTTTTGTCCTGAAAGCCACTTAGAGAAATTCTGTAATTCCTGGATATTCATGAGAGATCCAACCACTCATTAAGGCACTATTCTCGACTCCAGTAATAAAGATGATGATGATAAAAAATAGATCCATGAGGAGCAAGACAAATAATCAATAGCTGATGAAGGGTTAATATTTCTGGAGGCTATAAAGCATGTGGACATATTGTAATTCACTAAATAGACCAGAGCTGAAAGTCTTATCCTAAGCAGGCATTAGAGAACCCCCAAAGGCTCAAAATTCAGACACAAAGTTACCTCTGTGTGCAAGTTAGACTAACACTAAGATTGGTCAAACATCTACATATAAAGCAGGTAGTTTTCTGAATTACCTAGTCCCCACAACTCCCCTCGGAGATTCTGTAATCTCAGAAGTTTACTCTCTGGAAACTCTGAACAAAGGCTAGTCTGGATTTAAGGCAGCAATACAATGAGGACATAATTAAAAGTCTACACTTTAAAAACGATGAGTCCAATTGCATGAAATTAGATCACTCAAAGATGTTCCAGAGCCCGCTGATGCTCTTTTCTTTCTCCGATTGCTTTTTTCTCTTTGTGTTTCATCTTGCATACTTTCTGTTGTTATAGCATCAGATTCATTAAACTTTTCTTCTTCAATGTTTCTAATTGGCTATTAATTCTATCTAGTGTGTTTTCACCTTAGACACTGTAGTTTCCATCTCTGCAAATTTTATTGGGTTGGTTTTTATTTCTTCTAGCTCTCTAATTTTTGAACATATAAATACATTTATATATAATAAGTTTTTAAATGTCTTTTTCTGTGAATTCTAACTTGTGCATCAGTTTCTATGGATTAGTTTCCATCAATTGATTATTTTATCATTTTTTTCCTCTTTGCTTCTCTCTGGAAATTTCCTTCTGATCTATCTTGTACGTGGATATAGACAAAAGATAAACCTGATTTAAAGCTGTCATCACAATCGTTATTATTAATGCAACCTTATTTTATTCATCAATATTGAAATAATGATCTCTGCAATATAATCAATAATCCAGGAAAGCATTTGCAGCTGTAACATACATTCGGTCTGTTAGGAAATATCACTCCCTGTCCCTCTTTCCGTATAGCACCCCAGAAGGCATGTAATAACTGAAAAGGGAATTTAAAATTCAATTCTTAGCACAATTGTTTCCAAAAGAGGGATCTATTTACCTGGATATAAAATACTGGCCCTTTTCTTTCATGCCCTCTGGCATAAGCAAATATGCTTGTCATTTAACATCTTCAAAGCTCTATTGATTCACAGAACAACATTGCTAAAATGAAATAATTTCGGCTCAGCACAGTGATCTTTAAAAACCAATTTAATTTTATCTTGAAATAAACATCTGAATGTTGGAATTGAAGATTACTAGAATTTATAAGGCCAAGAGGTATATGTTTAAATTACTCAAAGAGTTTCGTAAGTATTATATATACCTTTTATATACTCTAGGAGGAAAAGCTCATTCAGAATTTTTTTTTTTTTTTTTTGCGGGGGGCGCAGGGAGCAATGACCAATTCCATCTATTGTGACAAACCCTACAAAAGTATTCTACTTTAAATTAATGTTTGTTTATACAAAAAGACATTCTACTGGTGTTTTATTCATTCTCATGTCTTGGCTGGTACGCTAGATGTTTTCTTTTTCTGAGTTTCTTCAGTCTCGGCGTGTGTGTGTTTGCATGTGTGTGTGTGAGAGTGTGCTGGGGTGTGTCTTTTCATGTCCCGGAGATACCTACCCACCCTCTCATTCCCTGCCCCCAGGGCGACCCCACTCTCTTCTGCCGACCTCCTGCGGCTTCCTAGTTCTGGAAGCTGTTTATTGTGCCTTCCAATCTGCTGCCATCCTCCCCCGGTTCAACCTCCACTTCCTGGGTCGTTTTCTCCCCACCTCATACTTTATTTCTCTATCTCTTCTCCTGTGGCACTGACAATTTTGATTTATAACGCATCTTGCATGCCCTTCTCTTTTCCTTGAACTCATAATGTATTTCCTTCTTCACCCCTATTACCCGTGTCTCTGCCTCTGGTTTATTTATTTCCCATTGCTGAACACAGCCATCAAATCCCTTGTAATTTAGGCTTAGAGGCTTTTCACTCCCAATTGTTACCGGTACTCCATTTTCTGTGGATGTTTCATATTTTGTTCTTAAAAGCAAACGATTCTGCAACCCTCCCGAGCACCCCCGGCCCCGCACATCCCTCTGTGCAATCCCACTGGAATCCGCTTCCCTGGCATTCTGTCATCAGTGCGCTCATGTAGGGCATTTTCCTCAGTCCCATTTCCAGCCTAATTAAGTCTGACTTGCTGCTTTCTCCTGCACGAGCCCATCTCCACACATCCGTTTTCGGTTCCAAGTGCTCCACGCGGAGCTATACACCTGCACTTTGCCGGTGGAAATGCAAACAAGTGACGTTTGCAGCCCTGGGAATTTGGATGTCAAAATCCAAATACTTTCATGTAAAATGAAACAGCCCTCTTTCTGCCCCAAATGCTTTCTTTGCTTGTGAATTTTCCACAGATTTGGACTAGAGACTCCTTTTTTTCCCTTTACTACTCCTCTGAAGTGGCGATACGAATAGTCCTCATCACGTGTGGGAAAGTAGCGTGTTACTGTGAGTCCAGGGATTCCCACGGTTCACTCCCTTCCACGGCAGCTCTCTCTCGCCTCATGCTCTGAACACTGACACAAGATTTAATTACTAATATACTGCATATATGTTTATATATATTTGCATATATATAGTTTTCATCAAAATATTGGACCTGCAGATTCGGATCATTCTATTTATGAAATCCTGAGTGGTTGAATTCACACGTTCCCTCAGGACAGCTGCTCTTAAAGCTTAGTGCCACTCTAAGCTCCCCAAGTCCAGAAATAGTTGCTGGGGGATGATGATGTTATTATTAATTTCGTAAGTACAGCCAACAATGCACTCTTTAAAAAATTATTATTCTAAATGCACAGTTGACATTAGGGTTCACTCTTGGTGTCATACATTCCATAGGTTTAGATAAACATATAGTGACACATGTCTACTATTATAGTATCACACGGGGTAGTTTCACTGCACTAAAAATCCTCTGGGCTCCACCTGTTAATCCTTCCTTCTTGCTCCTAAAACCTCTGGCAATCATTGATCTTTTTCCTGTCTCCATAATTTTGCCTTTTCCAGCACGTCAGATAGATGGAATCACACAGTGTGTAGCCCTTTCAGACTGTGTCTTTTCAAGGCTTGATAGCTCATTTCTTTTTTTTTAATTTCAGAATATTATGGGGGTACAAATGTTTGGGTTACATAAATTGCCTTTGCACCACCAGAGTCACAGCTACAAGCCTGTGCATCCCCCAGACAGTGCACACCACACCTGTTGGGTGTGAATTTACCCATCCCCTCCTCCCCCTCCCACCTGCCCGACACCCGATGAATGTTACTTCCGTTTGTGCATATGTGTTGACAGATTAGTACCAATTTAATGGTGAGTACATGGGGTGTTTGTTTTTCTGTTCTTGTGATACTTCACTAAAAGCTCATTTCTTTTTGAACACTGAATAATATTCCATTTTATCCATTCACCTACTAAAGGAAATCTGGGTTGCTCCTAAGTTTTGGCAATTACGAATAAACCTGTAATAAACATTGGTGTGCAGGTGTTTGTGTGGGTATAAGTGTTCAACTCATTTGGGTAAGTACCAGCAAGCATGACTGCTAGATCGTACAGCAAGAGTATGTTAGTTTTGTAAGAAAATTGCCAAACTTCCAAAATGGCTATGCCATTTTGCATTCTATTTGATGTTTTGTACACTTTTATCTTCAGGATCTCGAATGGCATCTGGCACACAGAGGATACTAATAAATATTTGTTCATTACCGAATGACAAGAACCATCTGGGCAGTGTATTTAAAATGTGGATTTTCCAGCTAAATCCCTAGAGATCCTGAGTCAGTACCTCTGGAGTGGGTCGCAGGGACCTGCCCGTTTAATCAGCACCCAGGGACTGCTAACGTGCATGGTCTGGAAACCATGCTTTGGGAAACACTGCTTTGAGAGCTGCTTCCTGCAAACTCCCCTATGCCACCTGGTCAGAGGTGGGGGTGGTCCTGCTGACTTCCAAAAAAGGGAAGTTTTTAGCTTACACTATTCCTATATCACTATGCTCTGATATTGCTACTAGGTTTTCTGTTAAATAAACAACGCTGCTATCATGGGAGTCGAAACAGTGCTTCATTGCAAAATAATATTTAGTTGAATGCAAATCAGTGAACATAAATGTAAATTCAGAATGGAGAACTTTGGGTAACCACGCAAGACAATGAAATGGAAAAGCATATATTTTGCACACAAAATACGGGCACTTAAACCAGATGGAAATATTCGGAAATGCTCCCCTGCAACAAATTCAAACTTGCACCAATAAAAGCCATAGGAAGAACGCACTAAATAAGGCATTCTCTTACATAACCACAGTGCAACGATCAAAATCAGGAACTTAACCTGATACGTTAGTATCTAATCTACAGACCAGTTCAGATGCTGCCAATTGCGAGAACGATGTCTGAAATTATGCTTCAGTTGTCTCGCTTCTTGAGTCTATTTTAACATAATGTAGTTCTTGAGTCTTTTTGGTATATCAGAAATATTAGTCAACTCTTGCAGAATGTCTTCAGTTAGGGCTTTTCTGATGTCTCTTTATGATTAATTTCAAGTGATGCCCTTTTCTTAAACATTTTAAGTCTATAGACAATGTATTTGTCCCTTAGTTCAAGGGAAAGGAAAATAAATGGCTAGAAACTGCTGGAAAACTTTCAAGACAAAATTCTGATTTTTCTGTGATATGAAAGACTTCAGTGAGAAATAAAAGAATTCTGCAGGGCAGGGGTCTTTTTTCACGTTACTTGTGTTCCATGAGAGCAAAGAGTCTGGCTCATAGTTGAAATCTCTATTTTTGTTTTTTAACTTTTCTTCTCTCACCCTTTGCCTTTTTTCCCATGTCAGTAAGTTATTGGGGAAACCAAGTCATTTCTCCTGTAGAATGCCCACATTCTAGATATTGCTTGTTCATGTTGTGTGTTTTTTTAAAAAATGGAATTCCTCTCAATAGTGTAAATAGTACAGTAGCAACAGAGATATTAAGTCCCGGGCCCCGTACTAGAACAGTTACTCCAACAGATGTTTTGTAAACCTTTAGCAAAAATTAAGAGGAGCTGGGTAAAAGTCAGCAGAAGTCCGCTGAGTACACATTTTGCAAGGTTCTGCTCACTTCCTTTTTCTTAATGCAAGACTAATTTCTTCACTCATATTAAGTCTGTATTTCAGAAAAATGACTGGCAAAACCTTCCTGTTTGTTTGTAATGATGCCATTCACCATCTGAAGGGCACCTGCCCTGTGTCAAGAACTTTGTAACACCATCTGCAATCCTCTCATGATCCCGCAAATCAGGAGTCAGGAGTCAGGCAGATTTACATTCAAATCTCAGCTTTGCCCCTTCCCAGCTGTAAGAACTTGGGCATGTAAGATAGTGATAATTACAAGACCTGCTTTATATACTATTTGTGAGGATTAAATATTGTGAAAATTATGTACAGGTAAAAATCTTAATATGATGCTTTGCATATGGTAAATTCTCAATAACTGTTTGCTATTAGTTATCACTGTCTCCATTGCACAGATGAAGAGACTGAGGGTCAGAGAGACTAAATATCTGGAATAAGGTCTCCCAGCTCCAAGTTCAGGCACCAACTTTATTTCCATAATATCTTACTGCCTCCTTGTGGACAAGCCAAAAGAAAATGTGAGCTCAAGAGCAATACAGTGATACAGATTTCTTTCAAGTTGAATAACCCTCAAAGGTTCTAAAAAATAAGATGAATTGATGCCGAATGTAAAGTGTGATGTCTGTTATATTCTGAGTCCTTATCTCCATCTCACCTGTATGGAAATATGGCTGAAACGAAGAGATGTTTTTCAGAGGGCAGGTGAAAAGAAACTACTCAAGCTAATGCTATAAATGAGTTAGGATTAAAACAAAATTATGAATAGATTTAAATCAAAACCTAAATTTGAATTATGAGATTTAATACATAATAAATGCATATTTCTGATCTTGTTCCCAGAAAGAAAAACTTTACAAATATCAGGTGAGTTATTTTTAGAGTTTGAACTCGCTGTGAAACATATTAAAGGATTTGGGTTCAACTGTTTGAATCTCTCCCTGTCTGTTCTTTGGTGAGTTCTTTGGTCCGGAGAAAGAGAGATTATGGATCCTGCCTGTGGCCACAGGTCCTGAGCTCAGAGATTCAACAAGAGTGGATGGCACTGAGGACCTCCACCTTTGTCGCTATGGTACTGCACTAAGCAAAAAACACGCCCCCTCTAAGTTTGTGTTGTAGTGCGACCAGCCAGACATCAATCGGAAATATGATCTGCTGCTGTTCTGTAGAGATCCCCTTGCCCTGGGCTTATTGGTGCTACTTCCATGCACATGAAGTGGAACCACATTTACCACGTATGGCTAGTCAAGGAGAGGACTAGAGGACTTCAGCTTGGCCATGGGTACCCCGTGAAGATCCACCTGAGTGAGTCTCTCTGCCTCTTTGTCTGCCCATCAGGAGAAAGTCTGAACATCTGCCTGGGTTGTCACAGTGGTGGTGTGGGCGGCGACAAAGAAGACTGTTCCAACAACTGAAAAGTGAGTGTCTATGGAATTAGGCTGAGATGTTTTTATGGGAGAAAACTTCTGCTATGGGATGAATTGTGTACTCCCGAATTCATAGGTTAAAGCCCTAACCCCTAGAACCTCAGACTGTGGCTGCATTTGGAGATAGAGTCTTTAAAGAGATAATTAAAGTAATAAGAGGTCACTAGGGTGGGCCCTAGTCCAATCCGACTGGTGTCCCCATAAGAAGAGGAGGTCAGGACACATACACACAGGGAGAGACGACCACGTGAGGACACAGGGAGAAGACGGCGTCCACACGCCAAAGAGAGAGGACCCAGGAGGAACCAGCCCTGCTGACACCTTGATCGTGGACACCCAGCCTACAGGACTGTGGGAGAATAAAGTTCTGTCGCTGAAGTCACCCAGCCTGTGGTCCTTTGTGCTGGCAGTCCTAGCAGACTAATACAACTCCCTAGAAGTCAGCTTTTATAAACATAAAATGATTTCATGTTTAAACCCCAACATCCTGGAGCACATCAACACATCGGCTGCTTTGCTAGTAGCTGGCCAAGCCACACAGGCAAAAGCAGGGAGCTATTGTTGAACCGTGGGGCAGGGGGAGAGGTACAGATTAGAGATGTCTGGATTCCTGCCCCTCACACCCTCCTCCTCTCCCCAACACCTGTGGTCTCGGGGCTGTTTTGCAATGCAAAGTAGAAATCACTGACCTAGCACACCCAGGCATCTGCAAACTGCAGTCTGCAGGCCACGTCTGGCCCCTTGCTTTGATTTCAGGGTCCACTCTGGTTTGTAATGCACATTGGAAAAATGCAACCCTAAATTAGCCTCTTATGGGAAGCCTGCACACGCCTGAGAAATCTCCAGCACTGTCCGTGACAACAGCATTGTTGTGTTTCTACACACCAGCATTTTCGCCACGGAGGATGCTCAGTGGAGGATGAAACCACCACAGAACCAGGGTCACACCAGATGCACGGTTCTGAGGGCTCAACCCCATGACGTCTTCTATCCGTGAGTCTCGAGCACTCCTCGTGCAGGTCAATGTGGGTACATTACTGCCTTTCCCTGTGCGTTGTTAAACTCCGATCTGTGGCAACAGACTAGATGCAGCAGTCTCTGAGATCTTGGAGTAGCTACTGCCCTTTGCCACTGGGGTGAGACCTGCTTCCCACCTGTGCTCCAACCCTGGTCCCCACCACCCAGCTCACTCATGCATATTTCCCAAGTGGAGTCCCACGGCTCCATGATGAGCAGTTATCCACTAAATATTTTTCTGTCTCAGTCACATGGAAGAAAGCACACAACTGTGAGTGGATCCCCAGGGGTGCTCCTAAAACTATTGTGATCACATCCTAACTCTCTGCTGTCACATCGGCTGGGCTACTTTTACAGCAGCCCTGAGTTCATGGTGAAATACACATCACCCCAGAGGGAGAGAGGAGGTGGACTCCATAATAGCTATTCTCAGGTGTGTCAGCTTGCAAAGAGAGACAGGGGCTCATACAGAGATTACGGAGATGGCTTCATGGCTGTGGCCCTGTAATTAGCCTCACAGACGAAGCCCTTCCTGTCTTGCGGGCATAGCAGACATTCAAGTACTTGAACTGAACGCTCACTGCTGAACTTCGCCTGCTATCAAGGCTGTTTGGGAATGCCATTTTGTTCGCTTTGCTGTCGACAGCTGAAATGCCTTTGCCCTTCTTGTGCTGGGAACAAGCATCACTTCAAATGAAAAGCTACAGTTATCTCCGTAACAGTGTAGGATGGAGGTTAGGGTGAAGAGAGGGAGGGAAATATCTGCTTTCAAACTTTGCCTTTGTGGTAACTATCTTATTTATCTTTTAGGTGATTGTGGAAAACTGAGATTACATAAGGGGATAAATTATTATTTATCCTTCAGTGAAATAAAAAAATTCCATAAATGTATACTTACTAAGAAGCAAGTCTAGACACTTATGTTTCCTCTCTTTAAATTCCAATGACTAAATCTGTTCATTTTAAATATTGGTCTATTTATATCTAGACCTGACTATTTTTCTCCAGGCAGATAGCTGTCGGAAAAAAAAAGATGACTTTGAGGTAGATATTTGTTTAATTTTTAATGTTTTCTTAGGTATGGCAGTTACATCTTATAAATGACTTGGGGATACACACATATATTTCCATATTATTATATTTATTTAAAAATCTTTCTAGCATTAATGCAAAACATAAAGTATATAAGGGTAAACAAGTTATAAACTTGTTTTAAATCATAGGAAAGCTATAATTCAATTCACTCTTTTGAGCATTTTGAGAGGATATCATAAGCTATGTCAATACGTTGCAATTAAATTCTGTTTCACTGACTCTATAATTCATTTGCACTATGAAATCTCTGATGTCTCCTTAATTGATGCATCTTGTATTCATTTCAAACACACAAGAATTATTTTCATTTATATTTGAACTGACAGTCACTGAGTTTGGATTTTTATTTCCTTAAGTGGAAATCTAGCTTTCCATTACAACAACAAAAGTCGATTTATCTGTGCCGATGATTTCACACAGTGATGAATCCCTTAGACTTTACCCTCTCTGTAGCTGTGGTAGATTAACGATGGTCACAAATTCTTCTCAGATCCTCCCAGCAAGAAGGGAAATCTATTTTCCTACCCTCTAAATTGGGACTGGCCTTTTCATTTGCTTTCACCAATTGAATGCAACAAAGGAATGCTATTAAAGTTCCAAGCCTGGACTTCGAGAAGCCCATAGCTTCCAGTTCCTCTGCTGGAACACTATGAAATGAACAAGCCCGGGCTGGCCACCTGGAGGAAATGAGCACACCTGGAGCAGAGGGACAGCTGTCTTAGCTGTCCCGGCTCTCCCAACTGAGGCCCCGTACACACGACTGAGCACAGAGCAATATCCCTGCCCAGTGGATCAACCTGCAGTACCACAAGAAAAACAAACAACTGATGCCTAAGCCACTAATTGAGCGTACGCTACTATATAGCAACAGATATCTCAGGCAATAACCCCCACCAAACATAACTGAAGAATTCATTACAAAGTGTATCAGTGCAAAGGCTGGCAAAAGATAATAATACTAAATTCAAATCTAAGCTAACATAGAAAACTTTGATTATGCACCCATATTTGCTCTGTTCTTTCGAGAGGAAGAAAAAGCACAAATTGTAGCAAGCAAGTTCATTGGACAAATTTTCTCCTAGAGCCAATTTTAAGGAGGGCTTTGTCTCCTGAAGAGTTTATAGAGCAGTTATGTTAAAGAAAATACAGAAGTTATTTTTGTATGTCTGATTCTAAAAAGGTGCTTATTGAGTAGGCGGAGAAAGCTAGCCTAATGTGAGAGGCATGAGTATTTCTGGGGAAATATTTTGATAAAGGAACCAAGCTTAGTAAACCTAAAGAGTATGTGTGGCTAATATGCCACTTGAACTATTTTTTCCAATGTATTTATAATTCTCACTGTGCTTTTGTTGGACCTTGTATAATAAGAAATTCAACACGGCAGAGTTTCTCCATGAACACCTTTAACAGAGTTATCCTAAGGATGATGGAGTTGATGTTACATAATTGAAAGAAGGATCCTGGTTTACATGTTTGTCAAGGTGGAAAATCATTCCCAAGTTTTTAAGCACACACACACATTTTTTATCAAGATCTATCTCATATGTGTCTGTGTGTGTTTACAATTATTCAGTTAAGACTTCTTATTTCAGTGACTTAAAGCAAGAAGATACTATTTGGGCTTCGACAATATTGTGTGTGGGTCACCCATTGATCATTTCTAATATGAAAGAACAACTGTACACTGTTTGGGCGAATCCAGGTTTGAGCATCATGGTCTCCCTAGGGACCTACCAGGATGAGTTAGATGTGAGCTGCACCCCCAGTAGCATGCACTCATACTGACTGAAACAGCAAAGAGTATCTGCTCTACCAAATCTTGCAGCACATAGACAGCTATCACAGACCTGCTCTTGCTAATAATGATTTGACACCAAATTCAGTTGTTCTTTGAAGTGGAGAGATTGCATTTAGTGCTCCAATTCCTCAGCGTTCCCTGGAGCCACGCCCTTCACAATGTGCTGACATTGCAGCTCCTCTCAGTAGGAGTTAGGGGACAGTTCTTCACCCCTTGGTTCTGAGTCCAGCCTTATGACATGGTTTAGCCAGTGGGTGTCAACACTGGCAGAGATTTTGAAAGGGCTTGTGCTTTTTCTGTTTGCTCCTGCTGTGAGCCCTTGTCCTGAAGCTGCCTGAGCTAGCTTGCTGGGGGATAAGAGACCTACGGGGCAGGTGTTGCAGCTGGCAGGCCAACAACTGCCAGCTCTGGGAGTGAATCATCCAGCTGAACACAGCCTCAATGTGGAACCCACAGTCTCACCAGTTAAACAACCACATTTTATTCTCAGCCATCGAGGTCAGGTAAAGGGAGTTGGTTATGCAGCATTATTATAGCACTAAATAACCAAACTATTCTTCATCATGCCTTCGTTTGATTGACACTAGTTGTCCCTCAGTGTCTACTGGGCAGTGGTTGCAGGACCTGCAAGGATACCATAATTCAAGAATGCTGAAGTCAGAGTGTTTGCATATAATCTACACACAGGCTCCCATACACAGTCAACTGTGAGTTCTGCATCAGTGGATTCAACCAACCTTGCGTGGAAAATATTCAGAAAAAAAACTGCACCTATACTGAACAAATAAAGACCTTTTTTTTTCTTGTAAATAGTAACAACTAGTTACAAGGCATTTGCATTGTATCAGGTATTTTAATACAGTTATGTGCCTCATAGAGATGTTTCAGTCAATGATGGACAACGTATATGCTAGTGATCCTGTAAGACTATAACACCATATTTTTACTGTGCCTTTTCTATATTTAGATATGTTGAGATGCACGAATACTTACCATTGCATTACGATTGCCTACAGTATTCAGTACAGTAACATGCCATACGGGTTTGTAGCCCAGGAGCAATAGGCTATACTGTATAGCCTAGGTGTGTAGTGGGCTATACCCTCTAGGTTTGTGTAATACACTCTATGGTGTTCATTCAAAGACAAAATCACTTAAAGACACACTTCTCAGAACATAGCCCTGTTGTTAAAAATTCATTTTTTTTTAAGAGATAGGGTCTCTTTCTGTCTCCGAAGTTGGAGTGCATGAGTGAGAGCAATCATAACTTGCTGCATCCTCAAACTCCTGGCCTCAAACAGTCCTCCTTCCTCAGCCTCCTGAGTAGCTGGGACTATAGGTGCAGGCCATCAGGCTCAGCTAATTTTTTAACTTTTGTGGAGATGGGGTCTTGCTATGTTGCCTAGGCTGCTCTTCAACTCCTGGCCTTAAGCAATCCTCCTACATTATATTGTTTTTTTAAATTTTGTTATTGGTGTATTGTCATTTTTTATTGTTTTCTTTTTTTTTTTCCAAATATTGTCATTGGTTGAATCTGTGGATATGGGACCCGCAGTTATCGAGGGCTGTCTGTACGTTGTAATCATCCCCCAAGGACAGAGAAGAATATATGAGTGCTACTTTTTGCCACGATGCCATGAAGGCATGCAGTCAGTCCATCTTTGGGTTAAATTGATAAGTTATTACAAGCTAGTGCTATAACACACATATATGATGTTAACAGAAGACAGACTGAATTCAATCATGTATCATACCATTTATCAAATGCTGTGTCTCCAAGGGAACAAGTGGGTTCTCGCATTACGATTCTTTGAGGTACGCTTGCATTAGTTTTCATCCTGGTGCACCATGGATGTAGTCAACAAATAACAGCAGTAAAATCTTTCAAGAATTGTTTACATACCCTTAATAATACCAGGAAATCATTCAAATAATCAAAACCGATAGGGTATCTATGTTCATGGAACTTGCATTGTTGTCTGAAGGTAAAGGGGTATAATAAACACTGGCTGCAGAATGAAATGCAGTATAGTTGCCTAATCCGGGAGCCAATGAGTCCTGGGATGAAACCTAGCATGGTAGCTTATTGGTTTTAGACACTTGGATAAGCTCCTTGAATTCTATAAGCATCAGTTTTCTCATAAAAAAATGAGCTATTAATATTACTTCCATGAAAGTGTTGCTTGGAGAATTAAATTCAATGGTATATTCAGAATGCTTAGCAGAGCACCTGGCAGATATTTAACTGTTCCATAAATTAGAGTTATTATTATTAAGACTGCTTACTCCTCATAGAAGCCTGAAAGTTTGGGAGAAGCAGTTTATTGACAATAAAATGAGCAAAGAGTTTTGATGAGTGATGCAGAAAAATAATGAATTACCGTATTGGTGACACGGAGAGTTACCTCCTTTTGAAAATGGGGCAGATGATCTCTGTATTCCCCCCTGAGGGACCCCTGCCCAAAGAATTAGAGTAAGCATAGCAAGGATTGAGGTCTCTCGTTTGAATCAGGATGTGAACATATCTGGGGAAAAAAGATCAGCCAGAGCGGTTTTTAAGTAGGTTGATTAATCATACAAATTGTAATGGATGGTGCAAACAAAATTGCTGATGCTCCCAAAATCATTAATGATTTTCGTAGTCACATAAAGTCTTGACTATCAAAACACCAACTTGTGTATCTTCTAAATTCCAATTTCAATGATAAAATAATTGCACAATAGGGAAAATGCAGATAATATAAAAAAGTGAAAACAAGAAAAAAACAGAAATCTGTCTTTTCAGAGCATAAATGTTTTAGTGTATTTTCTCCCAATTTTTCTTCTTCTTGACATTTAAAAGAGAGCCATAAACTAAATTAGAAATTACTTTACAGAAACTCAAGACTTTAATTTTTTTTCTGCAAGGTAAATAGGGTGTTATTTTATGGTCTGTGACAGAGGATGTTGAACAATGGACTCTCAGACTCCAAACAAAACATTTCAGTAAAATACCAAATGTATTATTTGCACCCTTAGAATTGCTGTAATAGACCTTGACATTTTTGAATCCTTGTTCTACCGAAAGGTGAGAGGAAAATGTGCACAGTTGTCTGACATAAACAAGATTGTATTAAGTGGCACTGTATTAGTAGGTTGAAAATATGCTGATGAAATAAAACTAATACAGTGTCTTGAATAAAAAAGAAAAGTACATTTTCTGGTTTCTCTCTCTCTCTCTCTCTCTTTTTTAAAAAAAGCACAAGTCTGAAATTTGGTTTGGTTTTGAGTTTATGGGCACTCTGCCCTATCTTTTTTCTTTCTTAAGGTGTTCAGAAATGACCTCAGAATGCTCATGTCTGCATGAATGAATCATTGTGGCAGGAATTTACTGGACTTCCTGATAAATCCGTTCTAATGCAGCACATGAAAGAATACTGGGTGCCTCCAAGTTATGCCTAGAGCCTTCATAGTTCATGGATCCAACAGGAGGTTTGATGGAATACAGACTGACCCTAGCTGAGAAGGCTGGGAGAAAGCTACATGGGCAATTGTCCTTTTGGGACTTAAGGTCGTCTCATTGCATCCTGGATGGGAACAGATGCCTTGAGTCAAAATGAGCTAGAACCTCATAAAATATAATCTCTTGCTAGGGACTGATATCAAGCTGGGTCATGCTTGACACTCCTGGGTCTCTAGTTGGATTTCCACCCAGCCAACCTCTCCATTAGCCAGTTCTGAGTGTGCACAAGTGCTTAAGCTGTTCTGGGTCCTTTCAATACACAACCTAGGACATTAAGGGCCAAACAGACCTTGAAGTAGATAAGGGAAATTGTTAGCAAACAAATTCTGCAACCCGAGACCTAAACCCTATTGAAAAAAGAGAAGCCAATTCATCATCTCCATCACGGTGCCTTGGAGGGCCAAAGGCACAGCCGAAGACAATCTTGTAAGGCATGTACCAAAGATGAGAACTTCCCTTTGGATTCTCTGTAGAGTTAATTTCCAAAGACTCAACACACTGTAACAGAGCAATGAATCAGTGCCTGGCAGATCCATAAGTCTTGCACCAGATGCATGGCTGGTAGTCTGCCAGCTGATGGAGGAACGCCCTTCATAACATTATTACCCCAACTCGGATTTACAAACAGATATTAAAAATACAGAAGGGAGATTCTCAAATCATCAGCTTGCAAAGTTAGAACCCAAAGAGCCCACAATCATCACAATTGTCCCTAGCCAATATCCTTTTTTCACCACGTGTTGATTAAGCGCTTAGTTGGGTCCCAGAACGCTGTTGCCAGCAATGCGTCGTGACTACGGCACATCCTAATCAGCGTCCACCCAACAAATTTAAATTTCACTTTTTTCCTGACTTCAACAAGGTAGATAACTGATTTGATATAAAAATATTTAAAAGCACATTAAAGTTACAACTAGGTAGCAGTGGCTTAATAGGCTTTCTCTCACGTTATAGTGTTTCACTAAAATATGCTATATTTTCCAAATATGTTAAGTGCAGGTACGTGAGTGAAAAGGAAATTTGGTGACTTCCCTGCCCACAAATTACACTGTGTCAATAATTGCTGCCTCCATTTCTTTGTTGGGCTCACCCTAAAGGAAAGATACTAGTCTGGACCTGGGCTCTAAATTCGGTGTGGTAGGAGGTAATAGGTGTGTTCGTGGTAGCATGAACATCCTAGGTCATAAGTGACGAAGCACTTGTCCTTTACAAATATGAAATCTCACAGTTATTCATGTAGCTCAGACTCTTCTTTGGAGGTTTCAGTCTCGTTCTTTGCCCTGCAATTTAAAAGCAATCATGGTTCGATAGGAAATATTTGGGGAAAACTCCCATCCATCAGAAAAGGTGATCAGGAACTGTTGTTTGGGAAGCATCGGAACAGGTGGAGATGATTTATCTAGAAAAGAAAAGATACATCTTGCTGCTGAAATATTTGAAAGTCACACAGCAGAGGAAATGAGCAGTGAATTCCTAAGGATAGAGCAAGATCTTATAGGCAAAGCCATGAGGAGACAGAGGTAAGAAAAACATTAAAATATGCTCATTATGAGAATTCTACATATGGCACTGTTTTCAGAAAGAACACTGATTAATATAGTCTCAGTTTGTATGCAGACATTTCTCCTAGAATATTACAGTTTTTTCATAATTGTATGTCTGCTGCATTCACAGGGTCTGCCACCTAGGCAATATTCAATAAATACTATTACCAGTATTATTGGTATTACTAATACTATTTTCATTATTAATTCAGGGCTTTTTCAGACAGTAATAAACTTGGCAGACAGTTTATGTATCAGTTAATCAATTCATTGTCGCCTCTGTGAGCATATTTCTGACATAGTACAAACTCAATATTTACTAACTAGTAACTCAAAAGCAAACAATGAAAGCAAATTACTCATTATTGCCTTATGATTAAATAAAGATTAAAAATGTAATCTTTATAGTCTTCACACTACATAGGGTAAGGATAAGCTAGTCTATGGCATCCTGCCATGGAAATGAATGTATCTGCATTTGGAAAAAGTGCGTAATGAGCAGGGGCAAGTGTCAAGCTGAGCCAATTTCTTGGGGACAAGCACGTGAAGAAGAGAGTCAGCAACCTCTTTAGCTGTCTGCTGAGTCTACTGAGAATGAACTTGAATCTGTTTACCAGGCATTCTCACGATCACCAGGCATAAAACAAAGCAAAGCAAAACAATCCTACAGCTAGTGCTTGCTCACATTTAAGCAATGAGAGAGCCACCTTCATTTTCCTAACTCTTCTTCTAGTGAGCAATAATGGCAATAACAACAAAAACTATAGCAAGATGAAGTCGTCATCAGAAGTCCTTTGGCAGATGAGATCCCAGATAAATTTTTCTCAATGGTGTGTGACCAGATAGAGACAACTTCTTAGAACTTAGGATAATTAACAGTGTTGGGAATTTAGGAAGAAAGGAAGAATTTTGGCAAATCAATTTAGATGGTTCTAAATAAGCATACTGTTAATCATGTGACAGTCAAAATTACTATGTGAGTATAAATTCAAAGGTTTTAATAGAGGACAATTACAAATTTTTTAAATAGGCTGCCTCTTTAGTGTTGGTACTAAACCAATGTAGATTTAAAAATATATAGAATATTTTGATGAATGTATTTATAATATTGATAATTACAGCTAGATAGCAAGTAATGTATTCATACACTTAAAAGTCATGCAATTAAAATTTTTTCCTATGTGGGTCAATAGTGAAATACTACTATTGTTTGGAATCAGACTTTCACTATGTTTGTGTTGCATCTTAGCTGGCAATTTGTGTGCGTGTATGTTTATTTCTCTATGGCTAATTGTTTTCTCTGAAAAACTGAAATCAAGAATATTAGACCCAATAAATATTCAGAAACTATATTTAGATAATTGTTGTGATCTCAAGAAAAGCCAAGAAAATCTGGCCATTTATTTCCTATCTTCATAAATTCTTCTCAGTAATTAAGCTGTGTTCCTTGGTAAAGATTTGTTAAAATGACAAGTTATCTACGCCTCTGTTTTGGATGGGTGTCATCAGTGGTATTTTAGGTTCTCCAGTTTGTGTGCTTGGAGAAGCGCTGCTTATGCAAGACACCAGGTCTGTCCAGTCCATGGAAATAGGCAGGAATAATTCGCATGGCAGGGAGTTGATAACGGAGTTGAAAGAGTCCTTTGTTTACCCAATAGCCTTCCGTCCCGCCTGTGCTGCTGAGCAGTTTATTTAAGCTTTCAGGTATAGACCTTCATTGTTAACGAGCGTTCGAGGATCTGAGCAGGCTACATCTTGAAACAAACTTTAAAAGGAAGAAACAAGAAAATCTAAGGCAGACAGAGGAATTGACAAGGGCCAGTAGTGGTGCAAACCAAAGCTGAAACTATCAGTGGAAACCCAAGTTACTCAGTGCTTCTCACGTATGTAACAGAACAGATGCTCTCTAAGGAGAAAAATAAAAATTCTTAAAACATAGTCCATGAAAAATAATAAATTCTCAGTTGCACTACCGTAAAACATTATTCTTAACTTTATAAAAGGTTTCTCTCTACATACTGGACTCTTTACTGAACAGAAATTATTATTCTGTTTAACTGCTGCAGAAAGATGGAAGTTATTTAAAATATAGTATACCTATTATATGTTGAAATTAGGTGTCTTTTAGGGCATTAAAATATCCTAGGAAATGAGAGGATCCAAATTACTGGACTCGTTTCACGGCTTCACTGAGCCCTGACAGATCAATTTAATATTTGAACACCATTAATTTGAACATTTCTCATGCAATTTAAGGCTCCCACTGTATAACACAGGGATGCATTCAGGGTTTGGACTTGGAAAGATAGTTAAGAAAAACCATTAAGGTTTAGGAATAGAAGAAATTACAACGGTTAATAAAATAGCATGAAATATTCTGTAACATTTCCTCAACAGTGAGGCTACCAGACCCTAAAGATGGGGTGAAAATTGCTACAAACTAGTTG